>OMLB01013688.1:3522-13957 GCA_900302555.1 Myripristis jacobus
AGCAGCCGCCGCAGCAGAGGCCGAGGACCCTGGAGGTGGCTGCAGAGGTGCCTGAAGAGAAAAGAGGGTGCATACTTTAGGAAAGCTGCCAAAGTAAATCATACTTTCCAAATCAGGTGCCAGGGGCTGAATGTAGGGCTTAACGATCAGTAAAAAAAAAAAAAATGATATGGTGATTAATTCTACAGATTGCATTACAATTCCGATTTTCACTGAAAAAACTATATATATATAAAAAAAGATGATGGTGTGATTTTTGCTGAGACCTGTACCAAACAAACAAATGTTTTCTTATATCGGGGAAAACACAATTTGTAGGCCAGGGCATTTCTGTAGCACCATAATATTTTATATACAACAGTGTTTTGTCACACATTTTACCTTTATCAAAAAATCTGCAGCCACTGCAATTTGGATACCGCACTTGGCCATATTGCAATTTTGATTATTATTTTTTTTTAATTAGTTGTTTGGCCGTTGTTGAGTAGTTTGTTTTTGTCTGTGTGTTTTGCCTGTATAACTGCAGAGCCTCTGCATATGCACCCTATCCATGTCTGTGTATGTACATGCCAGCACACTTGTAAAGGCCTGTGTACTGCAGAGACGTTGTCATTACCAGAAGCTCCAGATGTGATTGGGTCACCAAGAGTTGGATAGGAGGGCGGAGAGATGAAGAGCCTCTTAGACAAATGAATACTCTTGTATAATGGCAAGTCTGAGTAGAAGAAAGAAATACGGACAGAAAAAGGAGGGGAGGGGGGAAAAAAGAGGACCCCATTATGGTTGGAGACCCCCCCTTTTTCCTCCCTCCTAACTCCTGTGCCTACTCTCCCTTCTCTGCGGGGTCCGGAGCAATTAGGAGACCACAACCAGAGGGGTAATGCTGCGGGACAGGCAGACAAAAGAGGGCTGAGAACTGGACTTGGGAGGGGCTGTGGGGGGGCTATCCGTCTGTCTGTCTGTTTGGCTCTCTGTCAAACTAGCCAAGTGCTGAGGGCGACAGGGCCTGGGACAGCCGGTTCACACCACAGCCGTAATGACGGTCAAGGATGCGGCTGAGGTTAAGAGAAGAGAAAGAGACGGAGAGAAGAGCTTACAGGAAAGAAGTGACTAGCTTTGATACGGCTCCCTTAGTTCATTAAGGACCATAGTCTTGTTATTCCCTCCAAAGAATGAAATTACTCTCATTAAACACTGTTTTCTTTTCAGCCCATTCCCCTGTGTTGGGAGGTGGATAAATGCAAGGAAGAAGAAGAAAAAAAAAAAAATCACAGAGAGAGGACAGATTTAGATTCAATGCCAAGATCTGCCTGAAAGACTGTGAGGGGAGTATATGCAAGCTGCTAAAAGCATATGCATGCTGGCATGACAAGAGGGAAGTGTGCCAGTGTCTACATGCACATATGTGTAAGGAAACGTGTACGTCCGAGCGTGTGTGGATGTGGCAGTGACGCAGGAAGAAATACTGGGAGGGGGAGAGAGAGGGAGAGGGAGAGAGAGAGAGAGAGAGAGAGAGAGAGAGAGAGAGAGAGGATGTGTATTTCAGAAGGCCAAAAAATTATCAGGAGAGAAAAGGAGATACAGAGGAAGGGGAAAATGAGGGAGGGAGGAGGAGAGATGCAGAGAGCCGAGTTGAAAGGGGAGGAGAGGTCGAGGGAAGGGAAAGATAAAAGGCCTGGAGAGTAAAAATGGACAGATAAGATGGGCTGAAACCTGGGAGTGAGGAGGAGAGAGAGAAAATACAGAGAAAGGAAGAGGAGGAGGAGGAGGAGGAGGTAAAAAGCAGCCCTGCAGAGAGGAAAGGAAAAGAGGAGACAAAAAGAAAATAAAACAAGCGAAGAAAAAGAGGAGAGGGAAGGAAAGGAGAGGAGAGGGGCTGTGGCCTCATTGTTCCTCTCTCTAACAAGCTGCTCTCAATCTGTCGGCCAGATCCCCCTCCTAGAGCGCACACACACACACACACACACACACACGCACAAACACACACACACACTGTCAGCCTTACTCACATATGCACCCCTCCATTCTCTTACTCACAAACCCCACAATTACACACACTCACCATCACACAAACACACACATTTTGTCAGTCTGGCTCACACATCACACGTACACACTACTGCTACACAAAAAACATGGTTAAACACACACAAACATGCACACACACACACACACTCAAACACACACATACACAGAGCAATTACTCTTCACAGGGGAAAAGGCGCCTAAGGAGCAAGAGCACCAAGGCCATTTTATAGGAGGATGGAAGGAGGTGGATGGAGGTGGAAGGAGTTGGGGTGTGGGGGTGGGGCCTGCCTTTCTTCTTGCTCTCCTCTTTATCTCTCTTCTTTTCCCTCCCCCTTTTTGCCTTACTTTTCTCACCTATAGCCATGTGCTCCAGAGGACAGGTGCACTATTTTTCTCAGTAATGGAGGTGTGCAAAGTTAGCCGCTGCCTTGACATCAGCAAGGCGAGAGGAGGAAGTTATATAGAGTCTGTGTTTTTTTGTGGTGTTCAAGGGGAGAGAAGAATAGATTTATTTAGATGGAGGAAACCGCTGCCTTGCTCAGCTCTGCTGGGTCAGCCATTCGGCATCTGACGCAAAACTCCAGCCGGCTGGTCAGGGTTGTTGTTATGATGATTCAGAGCGGACTGGACGTGCACGTCACAGATGCTGTCCCTGAAAGTCAAGCAAAGCGCAGATCCTAACCCAGAATACACGACCTCCTCCTCCCTTTCCCATCTCTTCTTCTCCGATGAAGCACAGCCATTATTCTGTGCTGACTCCTGATCAGGGATCAGCTGAGCAAGCTCAAAAGTGTATAGTGTGTAGAGCTGGCCTGCTGACCTCTGGGATGGGAGCATCACCTGACAGTCCCACGGTCAGTTATTCCCTCTCTCTCAGTCACACACGGGCTTAACAACAAATAAGAGACACACCATCTGCCCTTGAACAAAGCTTACATAGGCTAAAGTCACTCTGTTGCACAATTACAGACTAGGCGTTCACGCGGCTACCGCATCATTTTCAACTCCAGTTTGGTAACGTTAAGGTGACACTGCCTGACGTGGTGTGGCATAAGGCAGTGAACCCTCTATCTAGTATGATTAGAGATCATCTCATTACTCAACCGTTTACACAAACCTGCGGGGAGGTGGCTGCAGCCCTGTGGTGTTACCAGCCCTGCTCTGATCTGTTGTGTTCCAGACAGTGAGCTGGAGAAAGGCTAAAGTCAAGTGTTTGAGGTCATCTATTGCACAAGCACTCAGAAAGAAACCCAGATATGACCCTGTCGCCTCCCAACACATACACTAATCTGTCCTTTAGTCCAGGAAGGCCTAAGTCAATTGCGCTGATTAAACGAGGACCTGCTAAAGTGGATTCAAGGGAGAAAAGAGACATCTATGGGGACAGTAATGACTTTAATCAGACCCCACGTCCATTCAATAGGGCTTTAAATAGGAGAGCAGAGGAAGTCCATCACGGCCTTTTTAAATGTGCTAACCAGTTGGAAGCGTTTCAGCACAACAGCACAGCTAGCGGGGTTGCACGCTGCAAATTAGGGCTGCCACATAACAGATCTGGCTGCTATTAAAAGGGCGGGTTATATGCTGTGCACACACATATATTGAAGGTCACATGCAGAGACACATGGATGTAAGGAGACATACACAAGCATGCTTGCAGACAAACAGAGGCATGCACACATGCACAAAAGGCGCACATGCACAACACGCATGCACACACAAAATGCTGGTGTGAGGGATTTGTTGGGAATGTGGCATTCCTTGAATGCAGTCGTTGCTGTTTTCATTTGAGCTCCCTCTAATTACACCACAAGAAGCAAACCGCAATGACCTCACATCCCCGCTCTAGCCCACAAACACACACACACACTCACCAGACAGCACGCTCACACAAACACCAACTGCATGTGTGTGCAGTTTTCCCCAAGTCTTTTACAAGCACACATACAATTCACACACGGTTTTGTGTCTCGATGTTGATAGGAATCAACGTGATTTACTGGGATTCTCACTGCCCACATAGATGTTGAATTTGCTGCTGAGATAAATTAAGACTGTAATTATACGATCTGGTTGTGTGACAAGTAGAATATTATGTTCACTGAAAAGGACCTTCCTCTGTGTTTTCTCATAGGACTGAAGATGAGGAGGTGACGAGCAGATTTGTCATTGAGTGACCTCTCACTCTCTCACTCCCATCTTTCTCTGGTGATTTTCACCTGTGAAAAAATGTGTCTTTCACATCTGGCATCAAAGAAAACACCAGGCGAGAGAGAGTCTTTGAGGTCTTCAGTACATAGAGATCTTGTTCATTTCTAATGAGTAGTTACAGCTCTTCCAGCCTCTTTTCTGCCTTTTTGTGTTTCTGATCTCATATGTTGAATGTAGCACTGAATCCAACACTGGCCAGAGGGTTTAGCTTTGACAGCACACCCCCAAAGTCAAATTCTGCCTGTTCGCACACAAAAAGAAAAACACAGCATTTAACTGCAGGTCTCCCCTCGGCCAGATGTGTGGACCCACATTTTTTACTGGTATAAATCGGAGCTCAATCTTTCTCTGTCCCTTCAGCTGGGTAGATGCTGCGTAGCTGCCTCCCTCCATCTAGCTCGGCCCATTAGCCAGGCCACTAATTACACTGCTTACCCACAAAGTCGATCATTAGAGTAAACACCCACCACGCTCTCTCCCTCTCCCTGTCTCTCTCGACTGCCTACCACCAAGGACGTAGTGACAGTAGGTCTAACCCAGAATAGCATCATGTACAATGCTGTCTATCTCTCAATATCTGAATGTCTGTCTCTGCACCACCCACACACGCCTCAAACACACCTCCTCATCCCTCCATCGGTGGCCCTGGGAAAGAAAAAAAATTAAACATGGCAATGTACTGTCCTTCAACAAAAGCGTTTGAAGTTCAAGCCTCTTATATCAAATTATTCAAATACGATTGTCAACAGCCAGCGGCGATTTGCATTTTTAAAGTGGCTTGCAGTGAGGAAGAATGACACAGGTCCATTGTAACCCCCCTCCTCCACTCCCCACCCCATCCACCTTACGTCAAGCAGCTATCTGCTCAGCCCCGCGCTGGAGACACGTCCTGGTAATCTCTCAATGATTCCCTCACTTAGAGAGGAGGGGCTACCAGGCAGGCACCTGTTTCATTAGCACCACACATCTTTCTTTCTCTCACTTTTTTTGACCCCCTACACCTCCCCCACCCCTTCCTCCTTCCTCCCGCAAGCCTCGTTATTCAAATTTCCCTGCTGTCAGCCCACATTAGCGCAGCACCACAGTTTGGCTGTCAGCTGGCTTAATTGCTGGAGGTGCCTTCCTTTATTAGGTAACCCCCTCAGCCCGTTTGTTCCTTCCACTGAGACGCACCTCCACAACAGCTTGTGTAAACCTGAGATCCCTTCTGCCTCCTTCCTTTCACTTCCTTCGAGCCTTTTTTCCCTGTTCCTCCCTCCCTCTCTCTCACTCTCTCTCTCTCTTCTAATCGTTGGCTGAGCAAAGCAGGCGAGTTGCTGATCGATAGCCGCGCTCTCGCCACAGGACAACAGTGGGGATAAAGAGCTAAAAGCATGCTGGGACTCGGGAAGAGGAGGCTTGTTCTGTGCTAGCTAGAAGGTGGTGAGGAGGAGGCCTCATCTCAGTGCTCCTCTTATCCCCAAGCTCACCTCAGCCTCTGCGACCCACCTGACCTGTACCTCATCTTTGTTCTGCAACTAAGAGCTAAAATAATTTAGAAAGACCACCTCCTTGAACACAGGTATTTATAAGTAAATTAAAATCTGGAACGAAGGGTCAGGGTTTTTTTTGTTTTTTTTTAAATACTAATAATAAAATGTTTGGTTTAAAAAATAAGGCTTCAGTCATCAGAATAATTGATGAGTTACCTCCCAAAATGAGCTATCTAGCATTTGAAACACCAAAGAGCCTGCAAAATAATCTCTGCCATGGAAGAAAAGCAAACTGTGGCTTACGACTAAGCTCATCACCCATCTTAAGACCCTGCTTTGCAAAATAATGATGTTTTTGCGGACAGAAACATTTGACTTTCAAAATACTGAACTTGAGCTGACTTTTTTTCTAAAATGGATACCAACTATTTTTTTAAAGAAACACTTGCAAAGCGTACTGAGCACTGCTGTTGCCCTGTTGCCTTTCTTACACCAGAATCCTTGAGTTGGAGCTCCAGGGTCAACCTGCCCAGGGACTGCTGCGGAAGATTAGCCTTAAGGCTAAATCTGGCAAATTTACAGCCATGTTTATTAATGTGCATTGTCCAACTTTGAAGAAATGCACACACACACACAAACAAACCAATGTGAAAAAACAATGTGCAAACAAGCATGGTAACCACAAGGTACCACATGGTCTGAGCATGACCTAAAGGTGCTGGCATCACCATCTCCATGGCAACCATTTGTGAGATTAGAGACAAATTCAGCTCTCAATATAACATTGCTGTGTGTGCTTTACAAGCCTGAGAAGCACAGCTGGACTGCATATTTGCCTAAGAGCAGTGCTTTGGTGAAGTTACACACTGTATAATAAAACTGAAGCACTGCTGAAGTGTGTAATGTGTCAACAGGTACACTTTGGAGATGAAGTAGCCAGGCGTCAAGACAAAGGAAGAAAATCTTTATGGAGTTGCACTGGTTTGTACAATTTAGGGACACAGTTTGTGGATGTCTGCTTCAGTGTACTGATGTGTGCTTGCAGAGGCTGAGTGGGAAGGCGGTAGAGGAAAATGCAGAACTGATTACTCACAATAGTGGCCACTTAAGCAGCCCCTCCCCCATCAGAGGGCATTGTTCAGAGGAAAATGGTGGGTATTGGATTGTTGAAAATATTATGATCAATGATATTGTGACCTTTGAGAGTTAGGCTTGCCTTCAGCTGATCACGGACTGATAGTTCTCAAGGCTGTGGATGTGTTTACCTATTATCTCCAATGAACCACACTCACCGTGATGGTACAATTCTCCAAAAGAAAAAGAAAAGAAAAAAAAAAGATTATTTTCTTTCTACCAAGGCCAACAGACATCGTGCAGATGCACACGGGACATATGGATGCAAGGCTAACCTGCTAGCAATGCCACCCTGCACTCCCTCTTTATGCGCATTTGTATTTCAAATGTATTCATTCTTACAAATTTACAGCCTGTTGACAGTGGAGACAGGGATTAGTATGATGAATAAAGTTACCAAAAACAAAACAGATTTTTGTTTTAGAGTGGGAGGCAAGCTAACATCCCTCTATCATGTTTTGTTTTCCTCTGCTCTGCCCCGCCTCCCTGTATTTTTATAGCTATGCATCCCTCTGTCTCTGATTTGACAATTTGGTGAAAAGCTAAGGATTTAAGACTGAAAGCCATGTCTGCCATATTCCATACACATCCAAAAATCATTTGGATGAGGTCAAAGGCCAGTGGTCCTCCCCAGAATTTTCCTATTTAATGTTTACATAACATCTGCGCATAAAAACAGGTTTTGAATCTGAGGGGAAATGCGCCTCATAAACACACACAATGAAACAATGACACACAATGAAACTATTGTGATTTGCTCTGTTAGGGTGTCCTGCCCTTATGGTTGTATTTTTCCAATGTTACTCTATGACAACTGTGCCTTTCCAGTCTGTGTGCACTCCATAGCGGAGCAACACATTTTAGCCCAGAGAAATTATGAAGCAGGTAGTCACTAAATTCCTATGTTATATAAGCAACTGTGAAAGAAGATCCTTTTTAAAGAGCTACAAACACAGAGGTTAAATTACATGCTACCTGGCAGCTATGAAGTCTCTTGTTTAGAATGTGAAAATACATGACCTCTCAAGGTCTAATGCTAATGGAGTGCAATACTTACTTATTTTGATAACAGATTTAACTATAGCTGACATCTTTCACACTGGACCAATATATCCATTAATGACAGAGTTATTGTCAGCCTCGCCCTCTTGAGCTGAGTTTGCCTCAGATGCCCCGGGGGCCGGGCTGAGTGCCGCTTTGCTTCGAGTTGCAAACGAGGCCTAATCACAGCCAAACACTTTCTGGGGATGGGCGCTTTACACAGTGCTGTGGAGGTCCGCGGAGTGCTGAAATGACACAGATCCGCTGGCCTTAAACGTCCCACCCAGACCCGCCGCAGTCTGCTCCTCTCTCCACGGGACGCCTGGCCATACATTAAGATGTGGTTTGGAGCTCTCACAGGAACACAGTGAGGAGAGGCTGGATGAGAGGGATTGGGTTTAGAGTGCAAACCACAGACCCACAGTTTGCCTCCCACCCTGACTGCCTGCCTTCCTGCAGTCAGCTATACTATATACACAGCTGCTGCTGGTGTGTGTGTGTGTGTGTGTGCATGTGTTTGGGAGAGCAAGCTTGCGAGATCCCTTTTATCATTGTCGCTCTAAGGAAGTACACAGTAATTTGAATAGACACTACAATGTACAACTGTGTGTAACTTAACTATCACTTTCTGCCAAGTACACAGAAACTGTACAAAAATGAATGCAACATATCTTTCTGGGTCTTCACCTGAGTGAATGAATTTGCAGGTGGATTTAATTGAGGTGGTGTACACACACTCACATGAAGTTATACTTCACAGTAGGTTTAATCTGGTTTCAATGCATAGGACATGAATGTCAAAACACTCTCAGGGGTGGGGTGCAGGGTGGCATGGGGGAGGGATATAGATGAGGGTTAGGAAAATGAGCAGGTCTTAATTGATACTTCACATAGCTAGAGGGCTAGTGTTTATGCATTTCAGCCTGCTCAAAAGCTCTCCACCTAACTCGACGAGAAAAAATTAAAGCCACGCAGCATAAATTTCACACCTAACCTTGCTGAGATCTATCTCAAAAACACAGACAGCATGCCAATTTCATTTCACTTTTTTCACAGCCCCATTAGTAGCCCCTATAGAGGGCTTCTGGCAGTGGCGGTTGGCCTCCTAGACAGGCTGAGCTACCCCGGTTGAAATCCATCAAATCAGGGCCATGCATTATCCTCTATATGATTATCAAAAAAAAAAAAAAAGGAAAATTTTTGGAAACAATGAGTGGCACTTGAGAAGGGCAGACCATTGAGAGGTGTCAACAAGCCAAGCTGACTCACTCCCTCCCTCACCCTGCGTGGAAAGGACAAACAAACAGAGACACTTCATCATCTGGGTCAACTCCACCACACTGTGGAGACACAAGGAGGCTCCATGTTCCTAGCTTGATGATAGTGGCCACCAAGGACAGGAGATTTACACACAAAGGGACTCCGTAAAGTTGGATGTTGTTTTGGAGGAGCAGAGGGGGGGTGCTTTGCCCCGACTAAATCCCCAACTGATTAGCGCTGGTAACAAATATGTGCCTGACCTTTGTAAGACAAAGATTACACCGGCCGTCGTTAGAAAGACAAACAAGATATGATGTTGTACAAGTAGCACACAATCTGGAGTACCACATTTTTTCCCCACAAAGGAATCCCCGGAAATAAACAGCAAGGATGACAAAGACATTGTAACAATTTCGGCTTGCACTAACTTAGGACCCTTTAATTTACAGCATTACGGCTCAATTTGATTTAATAAAACCCGGCTTGTGTTATAACCACTGTGTGTTTATCTCAGCACCCGTGTCGGAAGAAAATAACCCCGTGAATCGTGGGCAGACTGTTACATAGTAGCGTAGCCTACTTACCGGTGGTCGGTTTTGAGGAAACATTGTAGCCGCCGACTTATGCGTGTACGTCTCTGTGTGTTTTTCCCCCTATCTTCTTTCTCTCTCTAAGGGCGAAAAGGTTCGTCGAGAAGTAAGAGCAGACGATGTACTATTGTCGGTTTCAGAGAGGCATTTGGCCTGGTTTCAAAGGTAATGGCAAAGCTAGTCTCGGCTCGCTCATTCCTTGCTTCAAGACTCCTTTGTTCTGGGTTATATCTCCAACCCACACTGCACTGCACTCGACGTGTAGTAAAAGGCGAGATGCACCCGGCGGTCCGAGGGGTTTCTTCCAAGTCCTCAACTTCGCACTTCCGACAATTACAGTATCGCAAACGGTTTCCCTTCCCCGGTATATATTCTCGCCGTCTATAGCATAAAGGCCAGGGGGAAATGTGGGCTTGCTTGTGGCTTCGGAGACGGACACACCACCAGCACATTCAATGCAGCCGCAGCCTCTTTTGTCTCGCTCGTTGCCCTGCACTCTTTTCACACAACACTCCCAGTCCCTCACTTCTCTCACTCCCCCCTTCTCTGATCTTCACTGGGACATAACATATGAGTTACTTTCCTTACAGGGGGGGTGGGGAGGAGGGGGGACCTAAAGACAAGGGTTGCTTCTTTTTTTTTTTTTTTTTTTTCACGCAATTTGTTAGTCATAACAAATGATGGCAGAACGCTTAGTTA
>OMLB01013700.1:4953-34240 GCA_900302555.1 Myripristis jacobus
AGTTGAGTATAACTGGTCTGGCAAGTCACATCGGAACTTTTATGTGACTTCAGACTAATCAATGCACGGAACACTGCAATACACACATGTTCACACTCAGACACACACACACACACACACACACACACACACACACACACACACACACACACACACACACACACACACACACACACACACACACAAATACATCTTGCCTGAGTCTCACAGCAGAATGCCAATCAGTCGTTGCCACGGTAACAGCAGCACCTTAGGCCATCACCACATGGTTCTAAGCTAAGGTGGATGAAGAACACTGACTGCACTTTCCCCTCACGGTTTTAACAATTTATGTGATTGTGTCCGTATTCGTGTGGTGAAGAACTGAACACGGGCAAGGTGAACATCACTAGACATACATTCTGCCACTACCATATTTGTTTATAATTTCTAAATGTGGATAGCTGAAGATTCACACTGGCTTTAGCACATCCTGCACATGAGTGTGAATTAACACACTTACAGTAACTGAACATATCATTGTTGTTCTTAAATTGTACTGCTATCTACACTATAGTCTCTAAATCTATTTAAATCATGGTTAGTTTGAATTTTTGACTCTGGTTTTGTCTTCTACACTTCCCAACCTGAGCATGTAGAGGATGATGATGATGAAGACGATGACCAGCAGGGAGGACAGAGCCACCATCACCGCTATGATTGGCATCTCATCGGACTGGTTGTCTTCTTGGTCAGAGACAGAAAGAGAAGGGTAGGGAAGGTGATTAAATTGTGTATACAATATGGGAGCACAATGCATTTGCCCTATTAAAAAAAAATAGGTAGGTTGTTCGTGGCCTATGAGTCAGCATACTGGTTTGACTAAATACTGTGGTTAAAAAGAAAAGTGTGTCATAGCTGGCAATTTCTATTACCAGGCTAGCACATGAGTACTGATTTATTCCCTAATTTCATGACTTCAAATAAGTGTTCAGTGTTAAAATGTGAACGTTTGAAACCCAGAGCTATGTGTTCATTTTAGTGTTCATTCTACAAAATAACATGTTTTACAAAAAAAGTTTTATACAATGTTGTTATGACCATGTTTCTAGCATTAACTGTTTATCACCTAAACTTGGTGATTAATCTTACATTGCTGGGATATTTTTGGTCAACAGAAACGCGATGACAGTTTTCAATTTACACCAAATCAGACAAAACTACACAGCTGCATTGGGATGCAGATACACTGCAAAACAGCAAGGCCTGAAGGTCATCCGGTGACCTCTGTGCCACCAGCCTGCATCTTTCTTCTTGAGTGTTCCAGTAAAAGCAAAAGCATAATGGTTGTCCATGTTAATATTTCATTGCCTTTCTAAAGAAAAAGGCCTGTACAAATGGAAAAAGAGAGAGGGTGACAGGCTGTCCCTCAGAGTGCGCAGATACATCACTGTTTAACCGGCAGGGTCAACTCTCTGCTTCTATTGCTGGTTATACCCAAAGGACAACAACAACAGAAAGAGCGTGACAGTCAACACCGCAATGTACATTTGGGCTGTTACTTGTGAAGTCAATGTGAATTATTCAGAACGTAAACATTAAATACACTCTACTTGGCACGACCCAAAAAGCATGTAGGCCTACTGTCAGGCGTTTTTCCTAAGCAATGAGTAATCCTGCACACTTGTGACAAAGGCTTGAGGATTGCGCTCACACTCCTGAGGAGAAGGAAAATAACTGACTCAAAGTTTACACCAAGTTTTTACTTGTCATAGCTTTAGCATTATAAATTACGCATGACATGGGGCAAATGATCAGTTTTTTGCGATCTATCCAGAAGATTACAATGGCTGACCAATTTGCATGCATTTCCACTGTGTTCATGGGTTACTGATTTGAGAAAATCCTATGATCTTCCTGGTAACATTTCACTAGCTCACCACACGACATGAGATTTATCCAAACAGCAGCATGGTTTGGTGTAAAAGAAGACAGTGGCTGATGTCAAGCTGGAGGACCCACTAGAGTACAACCAGAAATGTGATCCCTCCGGGAAAGTGGACAGTGTGAGGTTGGTGGCACTGATGCAATAAGAAAATTACGGTCATGCCACGGATCTCCTCAAAAAAAAAAAAATCAAGCGAGCTGTAGGATTACGAGCAAAATATGCTGTCGTTCCCAAAGAATGCATCATTTGACTGCATGCTCCACATGAGCTTTCTGAGAAAAGTAGTTTGGAATGCTGCCGAGTTATGTTGCATTTTCACGCACAATTCCCATGGCTTTTTCAGCGCTCTTACTCGGACAATGCGCATATTGAATAGTGCATCAGCACAACAGGCTGTGAGTATCATGTGGAATTGACACAGCCTTGACTGCTCTAATGCAATGTAGAGCAGCTCATAGCTCACCACAGACAACCGATAGAAAACGCCAAGGGGAAACAATGGAGCAATTACATAACACCTATGAACTGACAGCGATTATGTCATATAATGGTGATACTATATAGCAATGAGACACCATCTGTTGCATTTTTTAACCAGCAATGTGAAGGGAGTGTTTGAATCTCCCTTAAATCCTCTCTAAATTGGGCTCCTAGAGAAACCTGCGCTTTCTCTTCCAGTGAGTTTTAACCTCTTCAACCCTGGTTTTGTCTGTGCTATGTGGCTGAGCTTTCTTCAAACCCACAGAACTTCATTTTAAATTGTAGTGGGGCTCCCAGGGCGCCCAAAGATACCAAACATGTCCTGCTGAATCATAAGGACATGTGTATAAGACAGAAATTATGCATGAGACACCTTAGTATTTTGCATTTGATGTATTGGCACAGCCATGGAACAATGGTGTCTTGGGTTTGGGTATGTCACTCAATATAAGCATGATGCAGCTTCAATGAAGGTACATCACACTGAATGAATCGTTGCAACCAGAATATGTACCATTATCGACAATTTGAAAAAGGTTATTCCTATGATCATCTGATGCTGTTGCAAATAGCAGCAAACTGGAGTTTTGATTAACTCGACCAAGAGAACGATACAGCTCCAGTGTTCATCAATATGCCACAGACTTCAGCTTTACAGAGTCACTCCACGCTGGAACAGTTGTAGCTATGAAATACAGTGATGGTGATTATACTGTCAACATCAGAGCAATAATGTGCCGATAAAGTAAACTTGGCTTGGTTTGACTTGTTGTTCATTTGGAAATCCAGCCGTGAGCGAGGACAACTGTCTTAATATAGGCTATGACATTTGCTTAAAAAAATGTGACCACCCCAGCCCATCAGTGTGTGCGTAATGCTCAATAATGCTTCACCCCATTCCTCTTCTCTCCACTGAGCAAACTCGAAATCTCCCTCTTCTCCCTGACTCCTCACACACATTGTCTTGCATTTTTAAAAATCTTGCAGTAGGCGAAGAGAAGCTGAATTAGTCTTGAACATAATTATATGTTCAAAAATCTGGCATGCATGCACACAAGAGTCCACAGAAACACAGTTTTGGTGTCTTACCTGGATCGTCCTCATCGACTGTGAAAGAGAACAAAAACGGTGTTACAATCATGTTCATATACATCACGCCTCCACTATACACTGACATCTGCTACAATGTTTTAAATATCAGATATCGTCGCATAGTAGTGTGAATTGCTTGGTTTATCAGTATGCACTAATACACACACATTTCTCTCACTATATTTGAATGATGATTTTGATTGACAACATTCATTTACCTTAAATATATCCATTTCAGTCTATTTTGTCATACAATGATGTATTTTTTTTTAATTCCAACAGTGACAATGATGTTTAATTGCCAAACAATCTTCAGCTATTTAAGAAATGAACGCTAAACACCAGGTTTTGATGTCAGCCCCTTATAATCAGAGAACAAGAGCTTATTCAGATTTTTCACCAACATTTACAGGGAGAAATCCAATGCAGAGGAGGCACAGATACTAATTTCTCCATTGACACCATAACCCAGCATCACAAGAAATCTTGAATTGAGCACAGGGTGGTTTTGCTCTCTTCACTTACTCATAACCCTCAGCCGAAAGAAACAAGTTCACACCTGTTCTCTGGTGTGGCCAATAACCATTTTGGGAAACAGGAAATCACTAACTATTGTAAAGGGAAAGAAGGTACACCACAACAGTGTATCCCAATGCTTTTTCACAAAATAACTTCTTCAGTGGAAATCACAAATTGGTGATACACAACAGTGTAAGCATCCAACAGTGTATTTTTCCTCTAAACCTAAACAAAACCCAACAGTAACCCGAGCTTAAACTTGTACTTCAGTTACTGATTTCCTACATTTCCAAAAATGCCTTTCAGCAACACTCTAACAACGTGCCTGAAAAGGTGGAGTGACAGCAAAAATTATGGTATATAATAGTAAGGGCAAGAGAGCAAGTTCTTCCAGTGGGGAAAAAAAAAAAAAAGAGCCACACCCCTTAACACATGTCATGTGGCTGCATTGCATTCTGGTCTGATGTCTTGATGTCTCTTCTACAATGGATTTCTCCTTGTATGTGCACTACAGCTCCTTGTAGCTGCACTAGAGTTATTTAAAACTGATGTCTAGTTATCTACATTCGGCCAGTTATCACCAGGAATAATAAAAATACACCAACACCCAACAAAACAAACCCACCGATGTCACACATCACCAATAGTGGTTTTCTAATAGTGTTGTGGTTTTAGGATGGATTTCACTTTAGGGAATTTTCCTTATACTGCTGTCCTTGGAGGACTTGATCTTTTAAGGTACAGAAAATCAAGACTGCACGCACACAGACACACACGCACGCACATGCACGGACACACACACTCACCAGGTGGAACCATGGTGTGATCCCCACCAATTTCTGTGGTGGTCTCCGTGCCCAAGTTTGTGTTTTCATCTGTAAAGGTGTCTGGAGCAAAGGTGTCTGGAGCTGAGGTTGTCCCATTTTCTCCTCCTCCATCCGGAAGCAAGGTGGTGGCAGGAGGAGGAGGTGCAGTGCTCATTGCCTCAGGGGTATCAGGTAGTTCTGGAGGTGGGGGAGGAGGAGGGGGTGCGGCAGTCGGAGCTGCTGGTGACTCCGCTTCATCGTTTGTTGGACTTGTTGGGGTGGTGGTGGTGGTTGTTGTCTCTGGGGCGACTGTGGGGGCGAGGGCCGTGGGCGGGCCTGTGGGTGCAGGTGTGGGTGCAACTGTGATGTTGAGGGAGGATGCAACAGGAGGGTCTGTGGGTTTGGCAGTGATAATAGGAGGAACTGGAGGGTCTGGATGGAGAAGAAACAAAAAAGTCACTCCTTAGGAGGGCAAGGACAGCATTTCGCAGTTGTATACTTTGAGCCTTTCAAAGTACAAAGGTGAGCAAAGGCATTTTATTTGAGAGGACAGGGTTCGCTCTAGCCTTGCATTGCCAAACCAATTTGCAAGTGCGAATTAGTCTGGAACCTCTCAGGTTATTTCTCATTTCCAAGGGGCGTTATCAATGGTCACAGACCAAAATGCCTCTGAAGGCAACTGGACAGACCTACAACCAGTCAGAGAAGTGAAATGTGTGATGTAGTGCTGAGCGTCCATTGAGCCTCAACAACGCTCGTCTGTCAGTCTAATATCAAATCCGCCCCATCGTAGATAAACGGCTGGTTTGGTTTGGCTGGCTGGATTGGTCGGCTGGAAACCTGTTTCTGTTGATTGGTTAATATTTATACAAGGTTTTTAAATAAAGGAGTGTGTCCTGGATGTTTTTGCCGTGGTATCAAATCAGGCATTGAGAATCATGGAATATTACCAGTACCAGTACCAACTACAAAAATTTTGGTGTTGAGCCCTGGTTTGTGCATACCTGTGGTGGGGAGAGGATCCTGGACCGAGGCCCCTAGGGCTAGACCAAGCAGCAGGAGCAGGGGACACACACCCATTCTGCCCTGAAAGGAGGATAAACACCAAAAAACGGAGCATATAAGTTAAGGACAATACCCAGTTTAAATCAATGAGATTAACAAGAGGACTACACCTGACCTAGCCTGGCACAGCCACACTCTGATTTAGTTACCGCTTGGGAACGGGGGAGCAGCAACAGGCATTTACAAAAAAAAAATACAAAGCAGGTGATTGGATCAACCATGTGTCAATCATTAGCTAACGGTCCAATCAAACAAACACCACATGGCACAAAAACTGAGCAAAACATACGGTAGGCCCTTTTCATAGAAACCATTTTGACATGAAAAAAAAGAGGGTAAACTAATTTCTAATGATATTAATTAAGGTTCCATTATATTTAAGTTTAACAAAGCTTTATAACAAACCAGAATGCTCATTACCAGGACCTTAAATAGAACTAAATCTTAACATTATAAGCGACACTTGTGTTTACCATGCTTTTTCATGTGAAAATGGCTGCTGTGAAAAGGGCCTACCATTGTGGTGAAAGTGAGCAAGGATACTGATAAGCATATTGCATATCTTGGTAGCATGTTGGTACACTATTCTTACCATTTTTAAGGAAAATTTATGCCAATGTTCTTTTCTTTCTATTTCCCAATTCAGTACACTGTAGTTTCCTGTGTCGACATCACCTGAGCCACAGCTGTAGTCCCTCCAAGATGATTCGGTTGGAGAGTGGCCAGATGGTTTAGTGAGTCAAAATTACTTTGGGCCCTGGCTGTAGCAGGTTACTACTGACTCATTTACCGCAACCCCAAAGGAAAAAAAAAACACTTTTCACGCAGGAAGAGATCCTAGGTCTCATCTATAGTACAGTGATTATTAACAATTGTTTTAAATATCCTTTCTTAATCCTTCATGCTCAGTTTTGGAAGGTAATACTTTTAAGTCTTGTTTCAAAGCCAACATGAAGCCTCTGCATGATGTGGTGTGCATATGCAGGATGCCTCTTACCTTAGGGAGCGCGGCTGGCATCAATCACTCATTCGCACAGTGTGATCCTAGACAGCAAAGGGAATAAAAGACATTTAGCATCAGGGAAAGGTTCTCTTTTTTTCCCCCTTCTGCTTCAACTGTTGGAAAAGTTAATCCTCTTCATTGAAATTTCATTACACAACTTCCTCTGCCAAGATATTTCTAATCACACCGTCTTACCACCAAACAAAATCAGGATGCTCACTCTTTCTTTGTACAGCATGAATTAGTATTATTGTCAGATAGAGTGAGGGAACAAACGATGCATCTGTAATCAGAGGCATAGGAAGCAGGCAGAGATTGAGAAAAAAAAACTGCCAATTCATAGCATTTTCCTTAAGATGATGACATTGACACATGTTTTCCTGGATTACTTAAAGGGGATTACAACTGGATTTCATTAAAAAAAATGTTATGCGTTACGCTCTAGCATCATTTTAATGTGTAACTGAACATTCATCACTGTGCACCACCAAGGACTAACAGAATTAGTGTCACATTTAAATTCCTGAAGTGACTGACTGATTTCATGAATCAGCGCTTAGCCTGCTATTCACCCACTGACATGGGAATGAGTGAGAGCACACCAGAGGATAGACAGACTTAAGGAACGAGTGAGGAAGGCCGGGTGGTCTGTCTGGCTCACTGACCGTCAGTCTTTGGTGTAATCCCAGAAGCCAACAAGGCTGTTGTCTCACTGACTGAGCAGAGATAATCCTCGGGCCTAATTCCATGGTCCTGACCCGGAATAATCCAGCCCGTCTGGCTCCGCTTAGATAGACTCCAGCACTGCACAGAGCCACTGGAGCGCTTGCACACACAAACTCATGCTCAGCATCAGGAATTATTACATCAGGGGGCAGTGGGCAAATTGGGTGCTGAAAGCAGTAACAGTGCCAGTTCCCCATCTACAGGAACATGATTATGTGGTCTTTTGAACAGTGCTTGTTCATTCCAGCACTGATATTAGCATGGCTGTGTGGCTTTCAGCTTTCAACAATCAGCAAGTTATTTGGTCAGTGAGGATGCAATTAACCTCCCAAACCAATTGTTGCTCTCCCTCTTTCTCTATCCATCCATTTATTTACCCATGAAACATCTGTTTCCAGAAAATAATTCCTGCTTTCAGAATGAACAAATAATAATCTCATGACAAACATGTATATCTGACAGTTATATATATGCAGTGGTTCTGGTATGGTAATGAATAAAAATGTTTTTCATTCTAATATGCACAACAGGCGTTTTGGAAGATTTCTTTTAGCTCGTGTGTTTTTTTAAGAGCAAATAAGGGCAGAATGTGTCTCTGGCCTATTTATCGAGATGTTAAATTAGACAGCAAGGTCTTGCATGCCAAGTATCTCTTTTACTTATAGCAGACTACTTAAAACAGGATTATGTCTGCACTGAGCCAAATGCAGAAAGATATGGTAATAGCTAATATACACTCAGTGGCCACTTTATTAAGTCCACCTGTGCAATCTAATACAATCCAATAAAACTGTTGGGCCATAAAGTTTACCTTTATGATGCCTATAATGCTCAGGTTTTCTTTTTGTCACAGTAATAGAGGTGTTCATTCAATTCTATGTTTGGCATTGACCTCATAGTTAGTGCTGCTGTTGTACTGGACTTCATTTTATTGAGAGGTGTTTCGAGTATTCTGCCCCACTTATGTATATAAATTGGGAGGACAAAAAATTAGAAACACCTCACATTATAATGTAATCCAGTGCAAAACCTCTGCAATGTACAACCTCAATAATAAACACAGAATTAAATTTACACAGTTTTGACAATGTCAACAAAAACTGAACATTATAAACTTTCTTAAAAGGTAGAATTAATGGCAGAGCTGTTGCACTGAAGTGCATTAGATTGAGCAGGTGGACCTGATAAAGTGGCTACTGAGTGTAATGGCGCTTTTCCACTGGCACCTACTCGGCTCAACTCTACTCGACTCGGTTTTGGTTGTTTTCCACTACAATTGAGTACCACCTCATCGTGGGTGGAGTCGTCATAGCAAGGCGGTCACACCAACAAGCACAGAAAAGTCTCCACCTCTTCATTTGACCACGGTACCGGTTTGCTTACTATTTCCCAACTTTGCCGACTTCAGTGATTATCAATGCGCACGGTCGCTGTTGCCAGTTTTTTTTTTTTTTTTTTTTTAATTGCGGGTTTGGTTTTTCCTGAAGGAGTCCCTCTCATGTGTCGTCGCTCCCTGTCCAATCAGTGGCCTGCACTCTGTTTACGTCACATTTTTGGATCGACTGGTCAAGAGTCGTGTACAAGAGTGACAACTGTGGAGAAACAGGCTTTGACCAAAGCCCCTTTCACACATGCCATCTTTCCCTGAAATGGTCAGGAACTCTTCCCGCATGGGGTCGTGTGTGAATGGGAGCAGGGAATTGCATTCAGAGAATCTGTACCGCCAATTTCCCACCTTAGGCTGTCCTTTGCCCAATCTATTTCAGGACACTGCAATCGCATGTGGGAAAAGGTGCAAGGCGGAATGTAACCGCATGTGTGAACTGTGAAAAATCACTACCTGAAAGCTTATCCCAGTAATTTACTGGGAACTATTTGTGAAAGAGGCTTTACGAAAGCCAACCTGTCTCCCCGTACCTACTGGAGTTTGTTCGGACTCCAGATACTCCAGATACCTCAGGACGCTGCCTCCTTCCCCTCCCACCAGGCTTATAGACACTACACAATACAGACAATAGACACACAAATCTGTTAATCCAAAAATTATCCCAAAACCTTATCTGTGTGGAATCTCTAGCTCATCGTCCTCTTCAGTACTCATTAAAGCGGTGACTCAGCTATAACATAGGATCTCAACGATTGGCACTGTTTGCTTGAATAGGTGTTATTTGACACCTGTCTTGCTACACATGAATTAGGTTAAATTTGGCATGACGGTGTACGTTTACTTGTCCGTGGGTTCACATCATCAGGTTTTTTTTTTTTATTAATGAGTTTTCCGTCTGACCCGTGACTCATTATTGTCAGCATGCTATTGAGGGGATCTGTGTGACATTCACATGGTGTTTGCTGCAAATGACACTGTTGCTAACCTTCGCCTCGCAGATGCTGCATGAACCGAAGAGCTTTATCTGGAGGCAAGACCTGAGTGCACAAGTCACCAGAGACCCAGCTTGATGTGTTTGGGCCTCCTAAAAAGCAGCAGTCTTCCAGTGTGCGTGTGTGCATGAATGTGTGTCTTTTTTCAACAGACTTAGCTCTATGTTGGTAGAGGATATTATTAATTTAACAGACACTGCGCAAGGGATTCTACTTTTGCCACTCTTACAGTCTGTGCTCCCTCGGTGCTCATTATTAAAAAGTTACTGCAGGGGACAGGCTGGTGTAATATAAACCCAAATGGCGCATGCTTGAATCGCCACAACAAAATGGCCTCAAACAACTGCTGTCTAATTAGTCAACACTATTTTTCAATAAAACTGTAAGCTGACTGTACTGGTTTAAACTTTGCATTTTACAGGACATTACCGCTTGGCTGAACCACTTTCGATCACAGTCAAGAATTTCAATAAGACTCAGATACAGTTCTCATAACAGCCAAGAACTATCTCCTGATTGCTCAAAAATAGTTTCCTATTGCAACACCTTTCTTCACAGCAGAGCAAGACATCCTGCTGCAAAATAGAACAAAGAAAGAAACTCACAACCTCCTTTTATTGATTTGAGCTCACGTGCCGTACACTGATTCAGAGAATACTGCACTATCCACCTTTCGCCCTTTTCCTTTCAATCTGGTGTGCCACTATGTGTTGTGATGGAGGCAAATGTTTTAAGTTGAGTAAATATCTTTTCAGAATTTTCACCACGTTATTCCCTCTGGAGAAAACATGTACAGGCTTATCTATTAGCGTCCTAATATGCTCAAAAGGTTGTCACGCTCTCCCAACTTGGGCCAGTTTTGCAACCATGTGAACCATCTTCAGGAAATGCACTTAAGATAGGCTGTGACAGCGGACCTTATCGGGGTGGCTGCCCTATGGCAAAGTGAAAAACCACCACACAGATGTCTTGGGACTTTAACTAATTACACACAGCAGGCAACACAGGGCTGATGTTTAAAAAAAAAAATTAATATTTTGGCCAGAGGCGGCATAGACAGCAACATAGTAATGCAATATGACAACAACTGGATAATTTCTACTCTTCTAATAGGAAACAAAAACACCACTTAGACTTATTTCTTTCATTCATTCATTCATTCATTCATTTTTCTTCTCTGTATCATCATTACAGGCTTTCCTATCTGAGCTCACTGCCTTGGCCTGGCATGATAATGGAGTAACAATGGCAACCTGAAAAAGGACCATATCAGCTGATGTACAGACGAGCTACTAAATCCTGTTAGTGCATGTCAGCAGAGAATAACCACTTAATTCACGGCCATGTTCTGGGTTAAAAACGAAAACTTAACTGCCCTAATATTTGTTTATGAAGCCTCCATGCCATCTTTTTCTGGTCTTTAATTCAAACCTATTGTATCCAGACATTTGATCAAAGATTGGAACCAGCAAAAACCTGGAAAAATTACAAAAAAAGATTTTTATGACACCTCACTGAGAGCAAAAGATAAATGATAATTCTCTTATCTTTGGCAGAGTGTATAGCAGCTTTCACCAGAGAGCTGTTCTGAGATACATCTTAATTATAGATACTAACAACGTTTTGTTTAGATTTTTAAGCCTGAAGGCAATTTGTTCATGGACACCACTGGGAAAATTACCAACAGCATCAAATAATTTATTTTGGTAGCCATTCTGTTGTGGTAGAAAGGCAAACATCTCAAATCAAATTACGTGAGACAACAAACTGAACTTGACAATCTTGCTTGTTATGTATTTTAACATTGTTGTGCAGACCTTGATGCTTAATGTGAATGCGAGTGGTGAGCGCAGCCTGACTAATGAAGACAGTGTTGCCTCTCAGTCTGTGGCCGAATGTTAGACCTCATAAGAGTGTAATCAAACAGTGCTCAATGGACTGGCCTGTTCCCATGCCATTTCATTCACATACAGAGTGAAAGAAAACACTTACGTAGAATATGAAGGAGTCCAATTACTGTACATCTCCATGCCAACCAGAGACTAAGATGTGAGATCAATGAAAGTAGAAAAAGACAAACTGTCTAATTGTTAAAAATGAATTCAATTTCATGTAGTCAGGAAAGGCAAAGATGTATCTTCAATGGAAATCTCTATTGGGAGAAAGATATGTTAGGATTAATATAGTGAACAAACACCACAGGTACTCCTTAAGATTGTGCTGGGCAAGATCCAGACCTACATCAAATCATCAAAAAACACCTTTGCTGTGTCTTTTATTTCCTGTCAACATTTAGGTACAAAACCTTTATTAAAGACATATCTCATGGTAAGACCGGCCGACATGGAATGAAAGACACAGTAGAAAACACATTTTGCATGTGGGAATTCCTCATTTATTTTCTGTGGCGGAAAATATTTAAGTCTGAGACTTGACTCGATTCATGTGCACGCAACCAACTCTGATTTAGATCTTAAAGAAAACTGTTACCAAATGTGGTTGAATAATACAAGTACCACCAACACTGCAGACATCCCCCATGTTACAAATTATACTGAAAGCAGTTGTCTAATTTTGGAGCTCATTCTCAAAGCGAGTATCTCAAAACACACAGCAGATGAGCTGGAAACCCAACAGATACAAACCCAAAGGCTTAGCTGACACGCTGCCGCAGTAGTGGGCAAAGAGATTTCACCCTTCATACAGTAAAAAACTTCCCCCCTGGCTTTCTCTAGAGCACCCTACCCCACCAGTCACTGCAGTGCTAGATAATGGTTGTCTGTCTGTCTCCATTCATGGCATATTAATACAGTTTCTATGTCTTGAGAGGGAGGGGGGTCCGGGGAGACAGGAATACTGTGAATGCTTCTCTTCATGGGAGACTGAAGTAGGCCTAAGCCAGGGCCGCCAGGACTCTTGCTCTAAAACAGACCACAGATTATATGTCCCCAATGCCACATACAACAGCCACAATCCTCTGGACTTCCCTTTCTGAGGGCTACTACTCCCTGCTGGTGTGGTTTATGTTCCCGTTGGCTTCATTCATGGGCTGGTGAGTTGATGAAAAGACGAAGAGAAGCGTGGGATTACGATTGTGGCTAATCATACAGGCAAGGGTGACCGCTGTGTCTGTTATTAAGCCTGTATCGATGATTTTGGTTCTATCCAGCTTGAAGGACTGAGAAAACTCACTTGTGGAAGTGGTGATTCAGTGAAGCTGTGCTCTGTGTCTGCTTTGTTGTGGGGTTTCTCACAGAGCATGCCAGGGGCCTCTCAAGTATATCCACATTAGACACAAAGAGGATGTGGAGGCGCTAGTCGTGGCCTCCCCACAGAAGCCACTGTGACCTTGGAGCGTGGTGTGGGGCCACACAGCCGGGTAAAGGGCTACGAACTCTGACTCACCAACACTTCGTCAATGGATATCTCTTGTGGAAGCTTGTTTAGGAGAATTTTTTTGCCAACTTGTGAAGCCTTGTTTCATTACATATAATATCCCAACACCTTAACCTGGCCTTGTCTCTGTCTCCACTCAAACAGCCTGGCATGCAGCAAAAACTGCACAAGTTGCCCTGCCTAAATCCCCAAATCACCAGACTACTAATTTCTGCCTTGGTCATTTGGGCCCTCTAACAATAGGGACCAAAACAGAGGGTTCCCATATCTGAAGTGACCATCCTACTGCACTCGTCCCCTCCTCTTCCTCCAAAAGATAAGAAGTCCATCCATGATCAAGAGGCAAGCATCTGAGACTCAACTACACTGCGGTGCGATGACAGTGCTTCCCCCAGGCTCCCTTTCTTCTTTGTCCATTCTTAAGTGGTGCATGGAAAGACTATTCAGGCTTGCTTACATGCTTGCTCACTGGCCACTTTTCCACAGCAGGGCCAAATGGGGCTTGTCAGCTTGAGAATCAGTGCCAAGGGCAAATATAAATATTTATAACAGTGGCTCTCTACTGGTTTTGAATCCGGGACCCAAGTTTGACCTTGCCTATGAAGCCAGGATCCATTGTATCAAGTGTCAAAACATCAAAGTTGTTCTAAAAGGGGAAAATTACTAAAAATACAAAAAAAAATGACATATAAATAAAATTCTGTTAAATCATTCTGATGATTTATACTTCTTTCTTAATAAAACTAAAAACAATTTGTATTCAAGGATTTCAAGGCCACAAAACATTTGTATTCTAAAACATGGGCAAAATGCAAAAGAATCAAAGAATTTATGTTTCTGGAAACTGAAGACACAAACGATCAATCAACCAACCGCTGCTCTGCTCATGTAGGAGACACCAGTGTGTGCAGTATATAGAGACAAATCAATAGTTCTGGCTATAGAGGAGCGCCCTACTGGAGGCCTGGGTATGGAAGTGTGATGCAGTGGTAATGTACTGCTCGAGTCAAACCCACATGTCCTTTGGCAAACACTTGACATTCCCAACTCCAACAGTTTGAGCTGTCATCCCAGCTTGTGATGCCACCTAAATGAACTCTTACCACAGGATAAAGGCGTCTGAAGAATGGTGGCAGCAACCATCTTCACAAGACTTAGTGATCTGGATCACTGGTTGGGTTGCAAGACCACAATAAAGTTCTCATATAAGCTCACACATTCTAAGATGTTTTTTTAATATGAAGCCAAGACCACGACTACATGAACCCTCTTAAGTCTTGAAGCCCTCATAATAAAACATACACTAAAGGAAAAGACAAATATGTTAGTGTACAAAAGGAATACAAACTATTGAAAAGTAAATAAAACTATTGTTTTTATTGGAAGGGTGTAAAACACGAGTTTACTCAATGATTTGAAGGAATTACATAACTTAGTGCTGACACCACTTAAGATAGGACATATGAAGCAGAATCATTTGATCAAAGTTGCCCAAATAACCCTAGCATCTGAGCTGTGAATAATGAGTCATCAGACTTTATTTCCTGTATTGTGGAATAAATAAGATTTAAGCTAAAAAGCCTATCAAATATGGCTGGGATTAAGCTCCATAATTCTACACAATCTCCTAAATATTGCTATGTTCAACCTGACAGACCCAGAATTACAGTGCTCTTCCACAGTAAAATATTTAGGTCTACAGGTGGAAACAAAAATATAGCTCCTGCCCCACCCAGAGAGCAAACCCATAATATTGTGTCAGTGCCCTGAAACTGTGAAATTTCCAAACGTGAAGGCAATTTCAAACATCCACCTCTCAAAACATCAGACATGTTACCCACAAAGCAATTTCAAGCAATGCCTGTCGTCTAGTTGAGAAACTAGGCCAATCATGAAAACCGTGATGTGAGAATCACTCCTGCTACGCTGCCAAATCCCTTTCAAGATCCCAAGACAGAAATAACTCCTTTTTTTCCTTAAAATAGGTTTGAGAAAATATGGTCAGAGCGAGCGAGATGATAACAGCTCTGCCTTTCCCCACGATACTGTCAAAGCATATTCTTTACACAATCCAGCCCTTTTACGAGATGAAACTGCTTGAGTGGGCCAACCCATTACAAGCAGAGGTGGTTTGAGAGCTTTTAGGGAAGGGAACTGACGTGTCCAGGCCTGACAAGTGGAGGTCAAGGTAGGCCTGCTTCCTGCTGGCACACTGGGATGAGGAGTCAAATAATTCACAAAGAAACAGCTTGAGCTTTGCACTTGGATGCTCCTGACATGACATGAGACCCCGGTGGGGAGTAGAGCGGATTCTGGAAAGGCATGAGGAGTGAGGCATGGTGGATGTATGCAGCTGAGCAGCTCAGTGAAGCCGTCCAGACGTGATGAGTCAAGCTCCACGCAGACATAGCAAAGACTTTCTTCAAATATGACATGCGATACACCATGCTATGCCCCCTCAACGTGGACGCCGCTTCTTTTGGCGCTGACATTTAACTGTTCCAACTCTTGTTCTCATCATGATTTTGTTCTCCTTGCTCATCTTTGGTTTGAAAGGGCCAGTTCATCTGTTAGAATCTCCTACTCTTTCAGTCATGACTAACAAGCAGCTGGCCCATATCAGAAATAGTATACCTCCAAATCAATGATTTAAAGATCTGCAGGATCTGTAACTTACAATAGTGCATGGCAGTGTGACTGAAAGCAAAAATCAAAAGACAGAAAGCCCCCACATCCACAAGATGTGGATGCAATGCTTGGTTACACCCATGATTGAGTAAAGGCAGAATAATATTAATCATTGGAAAAAAAAAAAAACTTAGGGAGAGGTTGTGAATACGGGAATGCACACCAAGAGACTAAGTTGTTTTGTGTCATAGCTTAAGCCGAGAAACAAAGCATCTGCTGTGATTTGACGGGATATGGCTGTTAATGTTAGGGCGACCTAATTCCTGGTCTGGGTCGCATGAAGCCCCCCTGTTCCTCCACCCACCCAACCAGGCAGGGTCGCTCCCCACCCTCTCTAAACATGTAATAACAAAGCGTTGATCAATAAAGTGTACTTTCCAGTGAGGCAGGACGAGCCTAGACCTCTCTTTGTTCCATTCGCAGTGCAACATCATCTGTTTTGGGCACGACATTATTGACTTTTGATCTCTCTGACTTCTACTACGTTGTCGCACTCATCCTTAGCCCCGTTCTTGCGAGCCCCCTTCGCCAAAATTTCCCTCCCTGCCTCCGAGCTACTTCTGAAATGTTCAAACACAACAGGGCCGGGATACATGGAGGTTTACAACTATTTCACACAGTTTCCCACTCGGTTTAACCTCCGTGTTTATCACCAGTACGGTCGGTCGTAACCTGCGAGACTTAATGTGCGGGACGAAGTGCTTGTTTGTGGGTGACACAATGTTACACCAAAAGGAAACATGCTACAGCGACATTGTAACAAGTGTGACTAGGCTTGCGCAACAATAACAAAAAAAACTCACCGCAACTCCAGTATCTCTCGGGAGAATCCTATAGGAAAATCACAGCAGCGGCCACTTGGGAATTTGTGTTATCGTTCTTTTCCACGTTTTTCAACCCGGCCCCTGTCTCCACACCCCAGGAGCCGAGAGTGTGAGCGGGGTGGGGGGACCTGGGTGATAGGGGAGGAATGATCTGGGACACACAGCCAATACTTCGTAGTCTGTGTGTCTCCAAAAAAAGAAAACAAGACAAGGACCGTGCGGCGAGGAATCCGTAATTTCCCTTGCTATACCGTTCCTACTGAGCGGAGTTTCTTCGTCCTCCTGAACGGTAAATCCCACGGTTTATCCACTGTATCCGGGCGCGTCGGCCGACTATTCTAGTCCGCCATGTTGTGTGTCTGCATAGGAAGAATGGGAAGCAAGCAGCAAATTCCCAGGCCAGGCCCTTTCTCTGCTCCGCTCTGTCTCCCCATAGCCCGCAGCGCCATCTGCTGGCCGGATACACGTTGACACGGAAAGTCTGGAGCAACAGAGCTCTCCCCTCACTCTGCCACTCACTCACTGCAGTGGTTTAGTTCAGTTGTTGCCCAAAAAGGGTCTGGGGCCCTCCTGCAAGTAAGGACTAGTTTAATTTCCCTGTTTATTTAATTTCATTCACAAGAAGTTAGCACTATGACAAATTTCACCCTCCCCATTATTGATATCCACCTATGGCATACATGGCGATGCAGTTCTCCAGTAAATAATTATCTTCTCATAAGGGGTGTCAGTATGGGACAGTTTGTCTGTGGTCTAATGTGCATCCACTTAGTGGACCTTGATAACATAATGTCCCATTCATAATAAACTAGATGAGCTCACTGAAAAGTATCAAAACATGGAAACGCTCATGATAGGACACAAGCTTTTGTTTTAAACCAACACCCTTACACCCAGCAGACACAAGCTGAGATGAATCCCACTGTCCCTTAAAAAAATTCACAGAATTTTAATCTCATTATCTTAAGGTAGCTGATAACTGAAGTTATTAGTTTCACTATCATGTCAGGAGTTATGTTCAGAGTTTTTTTTTTTTTTTTTTTTTTTTTTTTTCACCAAAATGAAATACAATGTTGTAATGAAACATTTGTCTCAGAACAGAGGTTGAGTGGACAGGATGGGTGCATAGATAGTACTGAGATTATGTTATGCTTGCTCAGCAAAGTGATCATGCAGAACACAGGAGGTAATGAATGGGAAACTATGGTGCTGCAGCATGATGTCATCCAGTTTTTCATTTTCTTTACCTGCTTATTCTTCTTTAGAGGGCCTATTCCAGCATGTGTTGGGCTAACACAGACTGACAGTAATTTACTCACATTTATACCTACGATTTACAAGCAAAATACAGTCTCCTGTTCACCTGATGTGCACGTTTTTGGACTGTGGGACACTATTAATAAGTCTGAGCTCTATGTGAAGTTTACACACAGCACACAGAAAAGGGCTGGGAATCAGGACTGGGTTGTTCTTGTTGCTAGTAGTAGTGGTAGTGGTGCTATCTATTGAGCCACCACTACCCTTTGTGACTTTTCATCACTCAAAATACGGCAGCTACACTCATGCAAAGATTCCCGACACAAAATATGACATACAGCATCTCATTTATTGCTCCTGATGAATGAACAAGCATTAACAGCTAAAACTTTAAATTAATAAATAACAATAAACATGACAGTGTACAACTGTCCATACATATGAACTGATTGTTGATTACGTTCCAGGAGTAAAACGTATAGTACAATATCCTGTCACAGAACGGAATGCAAGTGAAAGCTTACCACTGTCTCTGCATGGGAAAACAGTCATATATATATATATTTGTCTTGGAATAGAAGGTCCTTCATTTGATGTGGTGAGCTCAACTGTAAAGTAGGGTTTATGTTTTTATTTTTTGTTTATATAGTTCTGCATTTCATCTGCACTCTTTGTATGATCCTAGGGTATATTCGTATGGTCACGTTAGAGAAATAAGCTTAATACAAGGTCAAATAAAAAAGCAAATGCGCATGTGTTAGTTGCTGACAGTTTTGCAGATGCAATACTTAGACTGCCAGGTTTGCAATGACAGCCCGGGTGAACTCGTCACTTGTGGCGTAGCCCCCCAGGTCTCCTGTGCGCACCTGTTGCAAACATAAGAACAGCGTGTTACACATGTGCACAGCTGCAAGCAACAGATGTCCGTCCACACACAAGTAACATTACATGTCGCATGTGTTAGAGAGCCTTTAAGAACTGCACCCACATGTAATGTACAGATAAGAATAAGAAAGAATAAGCGGCTCTTTTATAAAGAACCTGTGTTATTCCTTCACTTTTATGCATTACTGCATTATAACAGAGATCAACACATTTTATTTCAAGGGGCATTACTGATCTGAGGTTAAGGATTAGTGGTAGCAGAATAAGTATACCACTCAATATATTAGGTACACCATTAATTGAACCAGCTGAACTGTCAAACATGTGAACCTAAAGGAAAACACACTGCCATTGTCCAGCACATGAAGCCATTCTTATTTTATTCACTAGTACATGATAACATCATTCATTGTTTCATTCATTGTAAAAAGGTCAGACACCGCCTGTAACATTCAGAGAATAGGGAAGGCGTGTCATTTACATCCCTGTACCACATGCCATTTGCGACCATGTACTGCAAATATGCAAACATGACATCTTCATAAAAGAAAAACATGTCTTTTCAATCATCACTTGTAATGAAAAAGGAAACTACATTTGACACATACATAATAAAAAAAATAAACAAGACAGAAGCGGTGCTGACAGTTTTTGTTGGTAGTGGTGAACAATCAACATGGACAGCTTTCAAAATTTGAATGTGGCAAAAGACAAAACAATTACTTGGTTACTAATATTAGTATTTTTTCTGTTATCAGTGGTAACCAACTGACCACGGTAGATCAGTTATAAGCATAAGCATACAATAAATACAACCACTGAATTAGCAGAATGAACCTGAGTAACAGTTTTCTAGGGGCCGATGCAGCTGATACAGTTTGTCAGAAAGGCCTGTATGTTTAACAAATGAGGTGTCACCACACTCATGATTCTACCCGGCTCATTTGATGACAAAGGGCTGAGGACTTAAGTGAGAATCCACACTAAATCAGAATGCATGTTAGTCTTACATTCGTACATAGTTAAGACTAATGTACATGAACAAATCTGCAACTCTAAAGGAAGAAAAACTAACAAAGACTCTTGTTAAAAGGTGTCACTTGTCAACACCAAAGGACGAAAGGACAAAGAAAGTGAATTTCTGTGGTTCTCCTGAGAACCATTATCAAATATAGCTCATTTTGGTACAAAAAACCTTAAAAAGTCAGGCTGTCACTCACTGTAAATGGAAAGTTTCTTAGTGAGATCAGACAGTTTGAGTTTCCTTAACTCTAGTTTTGGCAGAGCTGTTCATATTGTATAAAAAAAATACAAAATACACGCAATTTCTGCATTAGAGTGGATTTCCTTGTACAGTAACATGCTCAGCACATACAGGCTGCGGACTAGATTCTCCATTCACAATTCTGAAATGGTTTCATCGACAACATTAAGAGATTATTTGGAGGTCAGAAATGTTTTGGTATTTGCAAGTTATCATGGTGAAGCAGTAGAATCAAAGCAGGTCGAAATCTCCAGATGGTTCAATTCTGGGCTACATGACAGATGACGGCACAAAAAAGATGTTAAGACAGAATGAGGCTAGTGGTTGAACTCAATGCAAAAAAGCAGCGGAATAGCCAATAAAAACTGTTGTTAGAGGCAGACAGACAAATACACTGCTTTTAACTCATTTTCAAAAAAAAAAAAAATCAATAATGGCAAAAAATACAGAGGTAGTCTGTATGGCCAACATGGCTGGAACAGTTAGAAACTGCAGCAACAAGCAAAAAGTCAAGTTAATGGGCAGAATGAATCGGTCTCTCTGGAACTGCTGAAAACGCTGAAGTGTAAGCAGATTTCATGAATCATCTGACAAGTACAAAAGTTGGAAAAACATTCACCCTTAGCACAACATTCTGGCTTGGGAGACATGTGGAAAGAGGAGTATGATCAAAAATCCCAACGGACAGAGGGACAGTGAGTTTAAGGAAGGAGGGCTTGTAAAAAGGAGAGGGGTAACAAAATGTCATGTGAGGAGTGTAAATTTATATTTCTAAAGTCTGGGTGAGAGAGCCTCATGAGTAGCCCTTTTATGGGTCAAGAACAACAAAAGGCATTGCTGATCATTTTAGCAAACTGTAACCGTTGGGATGTAACGTATGGGGTTAAAACAGTGTGGTAAATGTTTTGTTTTGTCATGTACGGCTTAACATGTATACAGTGCATGTTAAGATGGTTATCCAGATTTAAGGAAATATCAGGGAGGGGTGTGTCTGGGGCTGACATCTTAGTAAACAGGCCGATGACGCAGGTTATCCACAACTGCACGCACAAAGTCCCCAGTGGTGCAGTACCCGCCAAGGTCTCGAGTCCGCACCTGGGACACACACAGACACACACAGACACACACACACACACACACAGGATAATGGGGATATAAGGGGGGGGTTAAAGGACAGGGAAGAGGGAGAGGGAGGGCATTTCAGGCAACGAGCAGGCAAATTCTGCTTTCACTTGATAAGCATTCCTTCAATATGTTCACATCTCGCACTCACACAACTGCTTGGCCACCTTCCCCAGGGGTTTCTAAAGACACTGCTGCCCATTTGAAATTATGTCTTACACCAGTTCTGTGACGAACAGTGAAGAAATGATATCCTAAAGCTGACACCGGGATGCATTTTGGTGCATGTCACTGAATCGACCATGCACTGCAACAGCCATGAGAAGGACCACGGTTGGCCGACTTCATGTTAGTGTTTCTGTCAGGGTATGTTAGTGTCAAAAGGGGTTGCTCATGAAAGGAAGTTACTCCAGGCAGTTTAAAAAAAAAAAAAAAAAAAAAGACAGTTGTCATGGTAACAAACAGTTGCAGTGCAGGTGTCTAGCAAGGACAAAGCAGAGCAGGGAAGAGAAACATACCAGAGGAGCTAAGACACAAATACACATACACACACAGTCAAGTGAGTAATCAAAGGCTCTCTAACACACTCTCTCATGGGTTGTAGTTTGTTAGATGTGAATTTCATTCAAATGAATAAAATTTGTGGGTCAAGAACTGCTAACGTTACACTTGCTGTGTTTTGTGGGTGCCATCACACCCAAGGTGATGAACCTAAAAAGCCTCAGACTCTGACAAGTCAGAACGACTTCAGTCTTTACTGAAATGTAATTCTGGTCTTGCTTATTGAAAGCTTGATTGGGAAACAATGTTATCTTTCAGGATCTCACTACTAACTAAGTGCCCGAGTTCTTTGTGGGTCATTCCATGGAAATTCATCAAGTGCCTTCCACCTGATCCCCTCAGAATCAGCTGATTTTTGTTCTACAATACCTTTGCATATTCAGTGAAGTGATGCTAAATCACACGTTATTACTATGAATATTTTCTGAGTTATAGGTCTTCAAAGTACATACAGGTAGGTCAAAATTTTGCACTTTTTTTTGTTTAAATCATTTTTTATAGCATTTTTGAACCCTCATAACTTCTTTCCTAATAAAGATAGCCAAATGAAATTTTCAGGGCTGAAAAACACATGCTCAGTTAAAAACTGCAACCAAGTCAATTTTACACCCATCCAAGGTGTCACAACCCTAAGCCAAAACCTAGTTTTTCTTAAATACAATATTTTTCTGTAACCAACTTTGAGTTGAATTGGTTGACTGTATATGGAATGACTCATGTAGCTGACTGAGCAGGGTCACAGGTGCAAAAGTGACCCCTGATCATTTTTTTTTTAATTTTTTTTTTTTAATTTTGTTTAAAGCAGTTATTGGCTCACAAAACAGAAGAGCAAACATGTTAGGTTAGAAACAGGCTGACAGTATTAGGGTAGGCATGTCCTCTTGGCTTTACATATCCATCCATAGATTTACTTTGATCTCTTTGCATCTACAGCTATACAAGGAGATAAAGCTATTCCCTCTTGCTGTTTATTATTTTATGAATATCTGTAGCTCTTGTCTGACTTAGTAATGATGATTTTCGCCACATTCCCTCTATGAAATTCTCAGATGACAGACTGTTAATCTCCAAATGGTCTCAAAAAATTACGAGACATCATAAATGCTATACAAATGATTATGTCATGGTGGATGCCTCTATTATTAGCCTGGATGCACAAGAGGGAATATGCTGAATCTACAAATAAAGGACCCACTTACCTTGCCCTGTTTGATGACCCTCTTGACAGCATCTGACACCATGTTGGAGTGGTATTCCAGGCTGCAACACAACACAGTGACAATTAAGACAAAGCCAAAGCTGTCTTGCACACATGTCCATGTTCAGACAAGCAGGCACTTAAGGAGCCGAGCTTTGACATTAAATTAGACCTGGGCCAAGGTTTAGGATGTTTGAGGTAAAATATTGTGTAAAATATGGTGTGCATCTTAAAAAGCTAAAGAACTTGACTCACTTGAGGTGCCTGAGCATGTTAGCAGCACTGAGCAGCATGGCTGTGGGGTTGGCGATGTTCCTGCCTACAGCCTGTGCGAAGGGGTGACGTGCACCCTGACAGAGACAAGAAAAAAGACAAGGATTCACACTACAGTCCTGTTGCAGTGCATCCCATTATAATTTTCTGCCATTCATTAACACCTACACGAGAATGAAAAAAAAAATGCAAGTACTGGAGTAACAGTGAATTGGGAAACAGACAAAGTTTGATGAAACAGAAACTCACAGTCTCAAAGACGGCATATTCAGCACTGTAGCTCTCCCCAGGAACAACTCCTGCGCCTCCAACAAGCCCTGCTGCCAGGTTGTCAATGATGTTGCCGTACAGGTTGGGCATCACCAACACATCAAACTGGTACGGGTTCTGGACCAGCTACAGCAGAGTGAGGTGAAGAGTTTTTAGATATTGACGAAAATACATACAGAAAAGAGGGGGGAAAAAATGGAGCTAAAACAATTAAAAAGGACCATACCAGTGATTTTGAGTGTTTGGACCATTTACTACAGTGTGCCCACATTTCATATAGCAGCAAACCATTTTATAAATCATGCGGTGGTACTAAAGACAACATGAAAACAACATCTCTCGATTTTCAATTTTGAATTTTTGGTTTCCCTGGGGACAGACCGTTTCACTCCACTCAGTTTCAAGTCATCAAAACACAATAGTGCTGGTGCTTTTAGGAAAACTAATGTGGACGACTTTATTACAGTGATAGAGTGCTGTTGTGAAGAAAGTCTTAAGTCTTGGAAAATTCATTTTCATATTGTAGTGGAATGAATGGAAACCAATGACTGGATAAAAGGGTAGGAAAATGATATTGGAATTATAAAGCTGTAGTTAAGCAGAAAAGATTAGCAGAAATGTGAAGTCTATATGTTTTGTACATATTAGGCTAAACATGCAGAATTATTGGTATGGTACTGTAAACTGTACATAGCCCATGGTAGATAAACATAATATTCATTAAATCATATTTATCCACTATGGCAATAAGATAATGTTTTGGTTCACACTGCTTCTTCAGGAAAAGTGACAGAAATAATTGAAAACAGATGCTGCCTAATTAATAAATATAAACTTAATATGCATTACATATCATCCAAAATCAGCCGCACATACCTGCATGCAACAGTTATCAATGATAATGTTCTCATATTTGATTTTGGGATAAAGTTCTGCCACCTCGGCACAGCTCTGCAGAAATAGGCCATCACCTAATTTCCTGTAATGAGACAAAGAGATGAGGACATGTGTTACTATTATTGTACTGCAAATCATGACCCAAATTAATACAACGTCAGGAATTTGTGGCAAGAATGTGTTTAAGCAACAATTAAGACAATAAGTAGAGAGGATTTTCTTCCATCTGCTCACATGATATTGGCCTTGTGAACAGCGGTGACCTTGTTTCGCCCCTTCTTGGTGGCATAATCGAAGGCAAACTTGGCGATGCGCCTTGACTTCTCTCTGGTGATGATCTTCAAACATTCAATCACACCTGACACACTCTGAGGAGCAATGACAGGCCATATAAATGTGAACAAAACCATTTTTTAAGAACACAAGAGTCCACTGTATCAGAAGATTGCTACATACACAGTATTAGCGGTCAAACCATTTAAATGCAGTTGAGAGGGTAGCTAAAAATGATCCAGGGTGTCTACAGGTGTCAGGTATCACCTTGTTAAGATACATTTTTAACAGAATTTATGACTCATGTTTGGAAAAATCTTTTTCATATTCAAAGTAGAACTGCAAGCAAGTGTAAAGGTAAGTACAATATATTTGGTCTTGTGGTGTCAGTTTCAGGTAGGAATATGTTTGCTTACTGACTACATGATTCTAACATACTCTTAACTTAGAAAAAGCAAGCTGCTGTTACTGAAAAAACAAACAAACAAACAAAAAGTAAATACGATTTTTTTAAAACAGAAATTGGAGTCCAAGGACGTTTGTAGACTTCTAATATTCACTAAATTGAATAAGAAATTTTAAGATTTTTTTAAGGACCTGCAGACACCCCAACGATCATATGAGTAGTAATTAATCTGGACTGAATAAAAACTGAAATAAAAACTGAATAAAACTGTAATATGTCAATGTCAGACAAGTTTTTATGTTGGTGCATTCTTTTTGATGACCAAACCCTACGTGTTTGTAGAAAATCTCTCCTTAAAGCAAGAATCCGTTTTCTTTTAATGTGGGATTAAAACCACTCTACATCCTCTAACGGAAATAAAATGCAGCCGTGTATTAGTCAGGGGCATGTTTACCTCATGCTCCAAGGAGCTGTACTCTCCTTCAGTCTGTTCGCGGATGATGACCAGGTCCAGGTTGTTGTGGCGAGTGCTGTAGCCCGGCAGGCTGTTCACATGAACCACATTTGCAAACAGGTCCAGTTTACGCCTGAGGCACAGACACAGAGGGAGTGTCAGAAGAAAGAAAACTCAAAACACAAACAGTCCCAGACACACGCAAAAACACACAGCTGTGGTTCCAGTTTTACCTCAGTCTCATCTCATATGAAGCCAGCTCCCCTTTGAACTCCATAGGCGTGTGAATCTTTCCTGGGTAATGAAACATGAGCAAACATAGTAAAACAACATTAAATAAAATAAAAAAAACAGTAGAAATTTAATGTTGTTTTTTTTTTAAACAAAAATATTAAACTAAGCGTATTGTTGGATTAGTCTTCTCTGACTGATGCACAAATCACTTAGCATTTCAAGAGCAGTCTCAGAGTAAGATCAGCTTTGCCAGAGTAAAACTCAATATTTATTGTATTTCTTTAGCGATAAGAGTGCACTCAGAGAGCACAGTCATGAGCAGCCTCCTGGGAGTCATGAGGAGGCCTGCCCGAGCTGTGGGAGAAGGAGAAACAAAGATGATAAACAGCTACCTTTGATGGCCACCCTGTTGTTCTTCATAGAGGTCAAAACTTGGTCCAGCTTTTCCTCGCTGGCCATGTTCTGCACCTCGCTCAGGTGGAACTCCTCAAATTCCACTGGGACGTCACCTGCCTGGAGACGGAGCGAAAGGGAAAAAAGAAAAATCAGGGGAACTACGAGAAATGAGAATAATTATCAGACAACTAAAGGTTTCTCATGGGAAGCTCACACGCTAACACAAAAATATGAAAATTGTACATTTACCTGCAAATACTATATTTTCAAAATTTCTAATTTTAAAAATCTCTCATCTATCTTGGAATTCTGTAAAAGGCTAATTTACCAATATTCAAGAACTGTCATACTTATATTTACTATAATGTTGCAGGCATCTAAGCACACTGAAATGTGAATAAGTGCAATAATTATTCTGACCATCCTAGACCTTGTTCACTATATTTGCGTTGGCAGATGACACCTGAAAAGCAGCTGTCAGTTAATCTAAATTATATTTGTTGTGGTAAATTTGTAGTTTGAGACTGCATTTCAAAGATTTTCAAACTGCTTTTCAAACACTGTTAAGATAAAATGTCTGTTTCTTACTTGGAATCAAGAAAATAAATGGACTAAAACCTATTCATTCATCTTTCTTTAAATGGGATGGAAACATGGACAGTTATTTTAAAACAGTGCCCATCAACTTGTGTAATATTGTCCTCCCTGTCACCCTAGTACAACGGTGCTAGATGGCTATTTGTTTGTGACGCTCAAACAGTAAAACATTTACATGAGAAGAGCTCAATAGCAACAGCTCTTTCCAAAAACAATAACACCGATATCCAACATAATCCACAGTACTTGGGGTGGATAGTTTCGTGGGCAGCTAACCCTAACCCTAACCCTGCCAAAGATTATCAACAAACAATATCTCTCTGCCCAGAATCTGTACTCCTAGGGAGATGGACAGATACAGTTTTCTGGTGGAAAGATCGCAACGAGGAAAACTGAAGCAGACTGAAATCCTTGTCAAGGAGGTGAGATAGGGATAGAACAGAAAACAGGGATAATTCCACAAACATGCAAACACAGTGACCTGGTGAAACTCCACCTAGAAGCGAGGTTTTGCAACATTTGAAATTTCCCTGTGCCTTTGTACTGTATACTTCCCCCCAACTCTTGTACACTGTGTGCTTTGTAGAGCAGAGAGACGGGGCTCCCGAGGAAGATGAGAAATACCTTGAACACATCCTTAACGGCGGTCATCAGCTCGGGTCCCACTCCGTCCCCTGGCACCATCGTGACCTTGAAGGTGGCATCTGCGCGGGCAGGGGGGGCTTCGGGGGCGCAGAGACCAGCAGACACACTCAGAGGTCGGGAGGCCAGCTGCTGCCACCGGGGGCCACCCAGGCCCTGAGGACGACAGGGAGGCAGATACAGTCACAGTCAGATTGGTCACCAGCCGTAAGGCACAGAGAGACTTCAACATAACACCAACATCACGTCATGTCACCTGTCAACAAGGTCAACAAGGTCAACAAGAGCATGATGCTGTTGGAAAGTCACCTTAGAAACTAGTTTCAAGTTGGCACATGAGAATGTTAGTTGGCTATCGGCTAAAATACTGCTATCACAAGCACGTTAACTGAAGTAATAGCCCGTTTTTTGGTAAAAGGAGGTCAACTGTCTTGACTTCTTATCAGAGGTCTGCTCTTTCAAGACGGTTGGCTTGTGGTTAGCCCTGATACGTGCTGCTCTCACACAAGACAAACAGGTACCGGAGCTGGCTTGTGGTCGACTTTATCAGTGGACCAGCATTTGGGTCGGACTGTCTCATTCAGGTAAGTGACCACCGTGACATGGTATTGTTAACTGAGATAGCTAAGTCGCTTCACCTAGCCAGCTCCTGGGACAGAAGCTGCGTTAGCTAGTGCCACTTGCTAGCTTGGCGAATTTCAAACTAACGGCCAAGCCCCAGTAACGGTACCGTTAACATGACTCACTAGTCTCTTTCTTCACAGGTGACAAAAAAACAATCCCAGCCACAGAAACACATCACAACCATGTCTTGTCTTATCTATCAGGTCAGCAGATAACTCATCAAATGGTTTGTCTGACAAGCAGGCTTCTACAGGCATTAGTCGTGCGGCGTTAGCAACAAGCAGAAGCTGGCAGAAGTCAATCAGGCTCACGTCAGACTCTCTTTCTTTGACAGTTTGTAAAATCACGGTGTTTGGGTTTAATGGCAGAGTGACGAGCAGAATCACTCCGCTACTCTGAATCTACGTACAAAATAAGCTTGTAAGCATCCTCTGTACACTCACCTTGACCAATGTTACTAGGCTTCCCCTCAAGGCGGCCGCCATCGTAGCTGACATGCAGCAACTGTGAGGACTTCTTCTGTTGTGCAATAGTCAGCACAGCGCTATGGCGCCACCCCGAGGACAGAAGTGTAACTGCTGGATGGGCATTCAGTGTGGATGATGAACACACTATAGCAGTGGGTCCTCAGTATCCTGCAGCAGAAAGCCATAGCTATCACATGATAACCCATCCTTTTGAGAATATAACATTACAAATGGCAAATGGAGTGAGAATTGCAAATAGTGCCTCCTGGCCAGATTTATTTTTAACACTGTGGCCATAACATTTCAGTAAGTTATTGGTTCAGGTTTTTTTTTCTTTTGAATTGATTCTTCTGGGTCGTTTGCATGAGGCCCTCGTTTTAAGAGCCACCTCTCCATCATTTACCGATGTCATAGCCTGCTAGCCTTCTTGTGTCTTTGGTACTGCTTGCTGTAATATTTAAAAATGTTAAGTATTTTAAAATATATATATAAATATGTTTCACGTTTTAAATCTTTCTATTATTATCTAAAAATGTATATTTCAAGCTCGTGATATTTTCAT
>OMLB01013701.1:5003-31275 GCA_900302555.1 Myripristis jacobus
GTCATGTGACACTTAGTCAGCACACTAAATATGGAAGGAAAACTCAACGTAAAAGGCTATTTGCACGTAGAATGCGATGCGAACTGCGATGCTAGACTTTCTGTAGTCACGTCGATGTCGTTGTTTCCTCATGTATGTTTTTTTTTTTTTTTTTTTGTCGTTTTTAGTTTTTTCATTTACGATGACGTGTAGACAGACAAAAGTTACACTCCAGAAACATGTTGGTAGTACAGCCAGCAACCACTGTTGTGTACCCTTATGCACAGCGTCGGCTAGATGCAACTCCTACCTCAGCTTCCCGGTTTCAAGAAGCCGGGTTTTGCCACCTGAAGTACTCCAATAGAAGCCTCGATACTGGAGCATGTATACGCCTTATCCCGGTCTCTGACGGCTGCCCACCGTGTGCCCAGGCGCCAGAGTGACGTATTCAATATTTGTTGTCGCTCTCTCCTCCCATTGCTGATGAAGTGAATGAGCCATAGCTGTAATGTGAGTATTTACTAACGCTAAGCCCGCTAGAAGCCACAGAGGTCTCATGTTTGTCTTACTTCTAAATATAATAAATATATCACACTTCCCGCTCAACCTGTTGTAAACAAAAGACGTAACACACACCTGCGCAGATAGGATGCAGTGATCAGAAAACAGGTTACTGGTATTTATGGGATATGAATAACCGGGTTTCTCTGTGTTCCATGTAAACACCATATCCCAGATATGCTCAAAGCCGGGATAAGCCTCAAAACCAGGACACTAAAGACCATGTAAACACAGTCAGTGATGAACTGCATGCAGAAATAGACATTACTATCAGCAGCAAGTTTTGTTTGGAGCGTTTTTCTGCATCAGATGATGACATACGATTCTTTACAAGGTAAATAACCATGTTTGACTTTTGTTGACAAGATCATTGAGGTATAACCTACTACAAAGGTGGTCAAGCTCTAAGTCTGAGTAAGTTAACAGACATTTATAAACTTGATAGCAGAAGAGCCCGGGGCTTAATTCTCTTAACTAAATAAATGCCATTGGGCTCTTCTCTACAATCAGATTTACATCAATCTCTGGGTTGACTTACCCAGACTTAGGTCTTAACCACCTTTGTAGTATATCCCACGTCTGACATGCCACTTTCTGCCAATGTTTACAACTTAGATTTGAGCCTCTGCTTTCTTCATTGAGCGGTAGCAGTGAGCTCTCACTGTGAGTTCATTTGCCCTATTTTTTCCTGCGAGTTAAAAACACAAACATTAAAATAGTGACATTTCCAGCGTCACACTTTCTAACACAGGAAGTTAACGTGAAGCAGGACAGATGACAGCCACAGCTTGCTCAGGCTAGCAAGAATACGCGTTAGCAACTTACCTTCAAAATCACACAGACACGACGACACATGAAACTTGAAACCTTTTTCAAGTGTAGAACTGGGCGTCTTGCTGGCCGCTCGGACAATCCGACATACGTCATTAATGGTGACTTTTGGTAGCTCTAACAGGCACCGGGTAAATTTCATCTTAGCCTCCGTCATGATGAGCTGCTGTTTACTTCCGCACTCCGAACGCTGACCGGAAATATCATAACATCCTTAACCAAACCCGGAACTGTGACGTGCATAGAGGCTAATGCATTGAAGTCGGTGAACGCCAGAGCCCTTCGGAAACTCGCGGCAAGAAAAAAAAAGTCTTGAATTCCCAGAATTTGCACGTCAAAAATCACATTTTATAGTCGCAAGGAGATTTTCAAGCTCTGTTCTTTACAACAAACAACAAAAAAGAGGACACATCTGACTTGAACACTCAGAGCAAGCAAGAAAGAAGAAAAAAAAAACAAAGAAAAAAGAAAAGGAGAGCCAAGAAAAATCAGAAGGGAAGAAGACATCTTTAGGGACCAAATAATTAAATAACTTCACATTAGAGCTGAGATCACACTCAAATAAATTACTGTAGGTCTGTAAGTCGCCACAACAACTGAGAAAACAATGGATAATAAAAATCAAGACAGACTTTGGGCCATATATTAAAGAAAAACACCATATTTGATCACCCATTAGCTACTGCAGACAACAGCTAACGTTAGCATTCAGCTATTACCTAGCTAGCTAGCGGTACGTAGCCTTTGATAATGTTACTAGAAGGAGACTAAGTGATAAGAAATGTGTCCAAGACGTCATATTTCATATTAGTTTCCATTATAACTTATAACACTATCAAACAGTAATGTTAGCTAGGACGTGGCTGAATGCTAACGTTAGCTGTTGTCTAACGGTAGCTAATCCAGATTTTTACCATCCGTTTTCTCAGTTGCTGATCAATCGTGAAGCAGTGAAACTAATATTTTTTTTGTCAGATTCCATTTATTAAGAAAATACACAACTTTCAGTGCAGTACAACATGATTAGAGAATTAACCTTCCCTCCCTCAGTGTAACATCAGAGAATAATGGCCGCCGTGTTAATATGGTGCATTGTTCCCCTGCTGGCAGACAAACAAAAATGCCTTCCTCCAGTGCCCATCTTCTCTCTCTTTGGGAGCGGTGTCCAGTAGACGCTTGTTCACATCTCAGACTGCAGACCCTCGCTGAAAAAGGTCGAGGTCAGCCAGGAGCAGAGCAGGATGGACAACATGGAGATGACCATGATGGCAGGAAAGAAATGGAAGAACTGCGTTAACTTTCCCTCCACGTCCAGGCCGGGGGAACCGGGGAACTTGATGACAGGTGGGAGGCCAAAGGGGGGAATGAAAACAGCATGGAAACAGAGAAATTGAGGGAGGGAATGAGAAAAAGAAAAAGTGGAAATGTCATGGTACTGCCCACACAAGGCTCCCTACGATGTTGACACAAAGCCTTCTTGTTTTCTGGTGTAAAATTACTTTAATGAAGGCAGATTTACGATTCTTCACACACACTTAAAGGTCTATACTTTTCTTCAACTGTCTGACTGAGTGTGTTTGCTGGAAAGACATGGATGTCAAATAGACTCAAAGCAATCTTTTTTTTTTCTTTCTTTTTTCACGTAATTTAGGCTTGATTGGAAAAACAGGCTCTCTTAGGGATATAGTCTCACTCATTCAAATGAAGGTACCAAATGTTTGGCTGAAGACGTGATACCCTGACTGACACCCAAAGACCATTTTCTGGATTGTGTTGATATTCAGCCCTGCAGTTCTTACCTGCTCCCTGATGATGTTCCTGTAGATGTTGATGGAGAATTATGAGGCTCCGATACCGATGTCGGAGGTGAAGGTGGAGTTAGGACACTGCAGGACGATGGCGAGGATGGAGCCCACCTGGATATACTCGCAAAAGAATCCCATGCCTGTATTTAACAGAAGAAAACCTAGTGGTTAATCAACTGACCCAGCAAAGCCTGGCTCAAGCACATATCTCTATCATCTGGGTGCCTAGACCAAAATATAAATCTTGCCGTTACAAAGGATGGATAAATACCACTCCACAATCAAAAGTGTGTATGGCTTACAATTCTAATTCTTTATCTTGATTTTGCACACACACACACGCACATACACACACAACACATACCTGCAAACTGCAACGTGAATGCCCTCCTCGTCTATTTGGGCACCAGACCTTTTGGCCATTTCTCTGCCAGCAGTGAACTTGGCAGTGCCACAAACAGCACTGTCATTTGTCTATGAAGTAACACACACATTTACACACACATTTTGACATGCGATTATTTTTAAACAGTAACTGTATACAACAATCATAATAAGCAAATCAAAACTTTCTTACACTTCTCAGGTTGCCTCTGACAAGATCCACAAATGTCGCAACTTCCTCGTCCTTGGCCAGGAACAAGCCTTCATACAGGGGTGGCTCCTCAGTCCTGTCCATGTTCAGTTAACCTGAAAGTAAATAATAGAAATCAAAAAGTACTACATTTACTGTTATTTAGTAAAATGTCTATCGTGACTGCTCAAAACAACTCTGAGGGGTAATATTAGTATTAGCTGTGTTATCTTTATCATTTTCTTAGATAATCCTAAAATAAACATGTCTAATATCTGTACCTACCCTTTCGACTTGGAAAAGCGATAATGCTTTCTGTTTCCATCACAGCTGACAGCCACCATGTCTGGAGAACATGCCGGACAGTAGTGATGGGAATTCCGGCTCTTTTCAGAGAACCGGTTCTTTTGGCTCAGCTTACTAAAAAGAGCCGGCTCTTTCGGCTCCCAAGTGGCTCCTCAGATTATTTGTTGCTTATATTATTTTATTACCAAATTAAGTGCTAAAATGAATGACCAATGTTCATAATATCAAAAATATAAAATGTTTATTATATACTGAACATGGAACAGAGTGCTAGAAAACTAAATTATAAAATATCAAAACAAAGACCCACCTCAATACAACTATGTACAGTAAAAGAACACAGCATCAACAAAACATCACACAACAAAATAAAAATAAAAATGTGCAAAACAAAAAGAAATAGCAGCATCCAGGTAAAATAGTTTTAGCCAAGGTTGGCATTCAAAAACACTAGGTGCCTCAGCTTTGAGTGATTGATCCGGTTTCTCCGTTCATTTATAATCTGCCCAAACAGCAGTGGGTTTTTTGACCCTTTCCAGGAGTGACTCACGTTCTCTGTAATATAGTTCTGGAATGATTTTTTGGGAAAGTGTTTTCCTGCTTGGAAGTGCATATGCTGGATTGAGAGCATGAGTGTAGCTTCTGAATCCTTTATCTTCAACAATGGAAAATGGCTGAAAATCTCTTGCAATCATCTTTGCTAGTTCCTCGTCGACACTGTTTTGTTTTGCTGGGGTCACAGCCTTTTGCAAAAACCGGCTCATAGACCTCTGGGTTATGGGTCTAGGTGGTTGTGGTGTTGTACTGGGCGAGGATAGAGCAGCAACAGTTGCAGTAGACACACTGGCACCTTCATTAGTAGCAGGTTCCATTGCTTGTCTTTTTACCTCTAAGTTGACTGTAGGATGAACAGTTCCCATGTGCCTGTGCAAGTTATTTGTGGAGCCTGCTCTGTGAGATATTTTAACTTTGCACAGCCTACACTCTGCTTTTGTATTGTCCACTGCATTAAAATGGCTCCAAACTTTGCTCCTTTTCCTGTCAGCCATCACCATGGAACACCGCTTCTCTGTCATGGAAGACGGGCTGCACAGAGGAACTCCATGTCCAGTGGTACACATTCCAGGCATCTCACAACAGCTTCTACAGCAGAGCATCTGTGGCACTTTTGGGTGATTACTCTCTCAGCTGAGAGTTTTGCATCAAAAAGTGTCGCCCTAGCAATTTTCATTCTTGCATCTGTGAGAAGCTGCCTTTGTGTCCAGGCAGAAACCATGGTTGTTTCTCAGGAATCGGGACTGCTGTGAGAGTGTCCTTTAACTCTTGAAGACGTGTTTCTAAAAAAAGAAACAGCTGAGCCACCCCAAAACTTAAGGCATGGATATGTGATATGGATATTAAGGAAGTATATTGAAAAACTTTTGAGTTAGAAAACAAATACAAGGTCTGAGCAAAAAGTTGCAGCACTGCTTCTGTTTTGAATGAATGGCACACACCACAATAATTCAGCATAATTGTTGCTGTGGGCAACGTGGTTGCGATGATGAGAGCAACAAAATTTTGCATACTTACTCACAAGGGTTATGGCCTAAACCTGCTAAATGCCCATTGTTGTACTGTGCGCCATTCGTCACAACAGGAGCAGCCCCACAACTTTTTGCGCACACCTCATATGCTGACTAGTAATAGCAACATGATGTAACTCATTAACAATATTAGAGAGTAATACTTCTACCAAATATACATTAACCCAATAGATGCAATCTAACGCTTAATAATGAGTAACTAGATGAGTAAATAAATAGAGGAAATGAGAAAAACTGTACTGAAAGTCAACCTGCTGTAACAATCAGTTCACTCACCAAGGCTTGTCAACTCTTGATCCTCTATCTGAAGGCTTTCCTCATGCACAGGATGCCTTCTTCTGGCTTGTGCAGCTGCAGAGACAGTAATATTTGCTTAACTCTACAATCAATCTAAATAATAAAATAAAATTTGTAATTTTAATATGAAAATGTTCCATAAGGACTGAAGGCAAGGAAACTAAGAAAAAATGTCCATATTATTACTATTACAATTTCTATTTGTCACACAATATTATCCAGAGCAGGGTACATAAAACACAAGCAACGATTATCAGTCACAGGCTCTTAAAATCTCTTATTCTTTAGTGTGAAAATGTTTCACACACATTGCAACAGTCTTTTGCCAAAGTGGTATCTTTAACTTACATCCAGTTATACTGGTACCCTACAAAATAACAACTTAATTAATTAAAACTTTTCTTAAAATACGGTACAGTAATCATGGTATATCAAAGAACAAACCTGATTGTGTTTGTCAACGTTTCTCACGTCTGCTTTTGACTGCTGGATTGGGGAGGGATCTCTTTTATTTGAGGAACAGCAGGGTTTTCTTTGGCCATGGCTACCTACATGTTTGCAGAGTTTGAGATCAAACCTAACAAGTATAAGGCTGAAACGGGATATAGTTAGCTACTTACTGTAGTGTGGTGGGAAGTGAAAGGGCGGAAAATGCGGGGAATATGGATGATAAGTGCATTGCCTTGGTAACGCTGGTGTTCTTCAGATTAAAATAAAATTTCATTCATTGAATTCAAAAGTGCTTAAAATGTCATTTTTGTGGACTAGAAAAATGATGGTGAAAATGATGAAAAATGGAAAAATAGTCAAAATTCAAGCCAACTTTCATGCACTTTATTGATGAATTTTAACAATATAGCACCGTTTTATTCAATGTTCAAAACAAAAATGCTGTTACGACCTTTCAGTTATTAAGAAAATATGATAAGCTCAATATAACATAAGCTCTGACATTCTAAACTATATATATATTTTTTTTGTTTTAGCCTATTTGTTTTCTTTTTAATTTGCTGGTAACAGCAAGCTCGACCAATCAGACATGTGGGTGATATACATTAGGATTATGGGTAATGTAGTGCTTCTCCGTAATATGACATTGCAAAAAAAACGTTTTTTCTTAAAATAAAGTTGATATTATACGGGACTTGTGGACACATGCCACCGTTACACAACCTCATAGCTCGTGGTAAGTCTGCCTTGGATGGTTACAACGTTATGGCTAATGATCCCACAGCGTGACGTCATTGAAGCTGAGAATCCGTGCGCTCACCACGACACGGATCCTAACTGACTCTCAGTGGACACTGTTTGCGTGGTGACCACACGGAATTTAACACGTTACGTGCGAGGAGCACGCAATGCGTTATTAAGAGGTCGTGCTCATTTCATGGATTTCTGTGAGATCAGGTTGGCCTTGGTCCATTTAACACTAGAACCACCAGGGGTCGCTGTATACCTAAAACTGCCAACGGGTAAATTTTACCAGCTATTAGAATGTATTGATTTTCAAGCTACAAGCTACAAGTTTCATTTATTTGTCATTCTACAACACAGGATTACATAATGCAATGATAGCTGTGGTGCCTTTATACAACATACAAAATTACAACATTACGATACAATAATATAACAATAAACTTTATTTGTAGAGCCGAAATCGGTTCCTCGACAGCATTGTCATGAAGAATGCATTGCCCCATTGCTCTGCCCAGAAACTTTCAATGTCTATGTTTTTCCTGCAGTATGCACCCCTGACATACAGAAGTGCAATAAAAGCCTTCAGCTCTGCAGGAGAAACATCCCAGCTGGCTCTCTCTTCACCCGCTCTGCGCGCCTCAGCAACAGTGCATTCGCGAATATGCTCTAACATAACCCCATCACACAGACACATAAATGCAGAGAGTTTGTCGCAGATGTTGCGCCGTGCGTGTGGTGTGGGACCAGCGGACTCAGTCAGTATGTTCTGCATTTGCTGTCTCCCCGTGCCTCCACCAGACTCGATGACCGTCCACACTGTGCCATCTTTCCCAATCTCCTGAGCTGGTGAGGGCTCAGTGGCACACACTAAACAGGAGAGAGGGAAAGACTACTTTAGACTAATTATTAACTATTATTTATACACATATTTATTTTATTATTTATATATATTTGATAATATTACAGCTGTGAAAGAAATGAAAAAACAATTTTGCCGTCAGATGCGTGTTTGTATGTGCGTCTAGACTGTGCTTCACTGTGTGTGTGTGTGTGTGTGTGTGTGTGTGTGTGTGTGTGTGTGTTTCAATTAGCCTACAGATAGGAACACAGAGGTTAGCCATGAGTTTTATAGCTATCTATCACGTTTGAAAAAGATAAATAACCTACACTATTCAGCATTAGTTCTCATGATCACTTATGCAAAATGAATGAAGTTCATTCATGCTTACCCTCAGCTGTAGCAGGCCACTCCTCAAGCGAGGGGCGGGGCGGCCTCACTTTTCGCGGAGGCTCTGGTTCGCTGTCAGATGATGACTCTTGAGAGTAAGAGCCAATCCAGGACACATCACTCAGTCCAGAGACCTCCCCACCTTCAGACTCTCCTTCACTCAGTGTGTTGAGCAAGTCTAATGCCTGGTTTACGTTCATTACTCTCTTTCGCGTATCCATATTGAAGGTTATGCTAGTTATCACACACAGGAGTAGAAAAAAGGCGTTTCTATGGCAATATAGAAAATGACTGCGTTCTTTATAGGGGTAAATTTTACCCGCTGGCGCTTATAGGTATAAATAGCCATTTTTTAAATCTGGTTTTATCGTGACAGTTTTTAACAATAGGGGATGCTACCTTACACACTTTTAGGAAAAGTCAAAGACTGAGGGGCTTGAATATTTAATTGAAACAAAGTTACATACAATCAAAAAAACAGCTGCGGGTAAATTTTACCCGCTGGCGGTTCAAGTGTTAAAGTCATTAATTTGCTTTTGTGCACTTCCAATGTGATGTGTACATGTATGTACTGTGGAGCCTCTTTTTCCCGTGGTGTTGTGAAGTTACTGCGGTCAGTACTGGAGGACTGTCGAGTGATTGTTAAGTTAATCAATGCCAATCGGTTGATAGTGAGTATCACAGGTTGCTATAGCGAGATGGGAAGTAGATGAATCCCACTGCTTTGTTCATGATGCACTGCAGTGTGCAGATGAGCCTTTCTGTGTCCACATCCAATTAGTCTCTTCAATAGTGTGATTGATCATTGCCAATAACTTATTTTTATTCTGTAGGGTGGACAGAAGCAGAAATGGAAAACCCTAAAAAAAAACACATAACCGAGGAAATAGAGGAGCTTCGTCAAGGCTAAGCTCTGCTCCCCTCCTACAGCAAATGTTATTTTTCTGGTCTGTGTGGCAGATACAAACACCTGATTGTGTCTCAATTCCAGTCTGCAGTGCAGTTTTAAATTTAATAAAGTAACCCTGGAAAACCCTATTGCACCGGAAAAAATTATGTGCTCCTCTCTCACCAGCTTGATGTAGTGCTTCTGTGATTTTTTTATTTTTTTTTTAAATGAATCAAAATGATAAATGCGCCACAACTTAGGCGACATGCATCCGTGGTATGTACTCTATTGTTTCATAAGTGTTTGTGAAAAATTGGTTTGTAAATCCTGTTGCGAGCGAGGCCGCTGCTTCCTGCAAGGCCGGTCTTCATGGTTCAGTGAGTGCAGTGAGGACGTTTTAATCTAGCAGCCCTCAGGACAGCAAGTAAACTACTGGATGGAGATGAAGTGGATTTCATGTGGTTGTGGACAGACTTATTACAGGCTAACACACACACACACACACACACACACACACACACACACACACACACACACACAAGGCTTCGGGTGGCTACAGTAATACTGCAAAGACTGAACAGAATTTATGTTTTGACTGCCGCATTTTATGGTTGTGTAAGCCTTTCACAAGAAGTGTTGGACAATATCCAAGGTTGCCAAATACACACACTCACACACACACACTATGACAGTCCAGGTCAGTGCAATGTTTATGCATCCTATAGCATGGGTAAATATTGTGAGCAGAAAACGTCTGTTATTTAGACATATTATTAATGAGGTGGGTTTCAGTTTTCCCTGCAACACTGACATTTGTTTGGTTTTCACTTTAGCGCAACGTTTTTGGCCATATTTGGCTGCATAATGCAAATTGTACACGAGGCGAACAGTGTGACCCATTTGGCAGATGTTGTTGGTTCAGGGAGGTTTGTTTTGAGTTGCTGAATATCCTAAATGCCGTCCGTGACACATGATGAACTCTGAGTGCGAGTCCCTCTGGCTGTTACTGAGCTCCTTCTAACTCGGTTCAGTTCAAAGAGGCTTTGTCGGCATGACTGTCGATAATAAACAATATTGCCAAAAGGGCTTCCAGACATAAGCAAGACATTAAAACAATTAAAGAGAAGTTATTTACCTGTAAAAATGTTTATTGATCAACAGGACAAATTGACTGTAATACATCTCTGGAGGGGTTGACAGGGTTATTGATTAAAACCAGCGACTTCGCAGTTAACTGACCAACCAGTTGCTGAGATATTTGGCCTAAAACTCACTTTCCAATCGACTTACATTATGTGCTACAAGTGAGGAATGCATAGTTGTCAAAAAAAAAGGAAAAAAAAGTGAGATGCAGTTGCAAATTACTTGTTCAACACCTCACACTGTCATAATATGCTCCAGATAGAAAAAAAATAAAAACGTTAAACGAGTCTAAAATGCATATGGTAGTTCAGAGTAATTAAAAAAAAAAAAAAAAAAAAAGTTAACACGCACAGAACAAAATGTACAAAAGTTAGGCTGACTGAAAATTGTATTTTGGCTTCTTCCTACAATTTGTCACATTTGTTTTCAGTGCAAACCAATGAGCACAGAGGGTATATTGTCGATTTTAAGAAAGGAGGTGAATGAGAGGCGATGCCCTCAACAAGTTCGCTGCGAGTCGTGCAGTTAGACGTCAGGCACAAAGCTGATGCTGCTATTCGTGGGCAGGACTCACTGTCACTGTAATGAACCCAAGTGTTATATACATATGGTGCATTGTTGTTATGACAAGAAAATCCATCCCTGTCCTACATGACACAGAACTCACCCATCACGCCCACCGCATGTCCAAACACACCAACCGTAAGAACTTTTTACACCAAAACACATGCCTACGCTCAGCTCCAGCCACACTGTGCTGAACACTGCTCTAAAAATACTGCTAATTACTCATCATATGGATGATGTATCACTTGCATTGTCGCGTCCAAGTGGGTGAGGGCTCGGTGAAGAGCAGGAGGGATTGCGTCATCAGTGGACCCGTTGGCACGATATGCAAACTGAAAGGCCTCCAGGGTGGGAGGAGGGATGGATTTTAAGTGGCCCATCCCACGGTCTCTACTCCCTTCAGATAATATAGTGTGTACAGTGTGTGTGCTGTGTGTACATTTTAGAGCCTCAGATACCTGACCGGAAGGAGTTATTCCCAGTGTGCTGTGTTTCAGAAGTGGGATCTATAATTAATTAAATAACCTGCAGTAGCTGGACGGCAGCTTCTTGGGCTTATACACACAGCACATACACACGGCCCTTACACATGTACAGAGGACTTATATTGCACATGGTCATCGATCTGTTGAGTCCTATTCCTATTTTAACTTAGTCTACCTTTTTTGTGTTTTTGTTTTAATGTTAACTTTGATGTTATCTGCTGCCACTGCTGCTGTGTCACTTGAATTTCTCCTTCGGGGATTAATAAAGGTAAATGTAAGATCTTTTTTTTTTCCAGGGAGTCATGGTCAAACATTTCACATGATAGACAGAATATTTAAAAGCTACACGGGGGCAATAATGAAAGCAGAGAGGCATACAGGGCACAAAAACATGTATGCTAGTTTAATTCTCCTCTCAGTGCCCTTGAGCGAGGCACTGGCTCTGAGCTGGAGTTGGTCCCCGGGCGCTGCACAGTGGCTGCACACGTCTGCCAGCAGGACTTTCTCCGGCTTTTTTTTCAGCCTGACTCCGAAGTCTGGATGTCTTTGAGCGGTGGTGCATCCACAGGCTGAGGTGTTTGGGTTTGTCTTTGTCCTGCGGCATCAACACATCCAGCTGCAGAGGGCTGCCATGTCCGATATCACATCCACACACTTCTGCAGCTCAAGCGCTTTTTGTGAACTCTGTGATACCAAGTATGATAATTCAGCACATGTCGTCACCCTTCCAAGGATATCTAGCTGCTCTTTGGCTTCTTTCTCCATGGCCGAGGCCCTGCTGTGTTCAGGCGGTGTGTTTCCAGAGGAGAGGGCGGCCTGCAGCTGTGACATCCTGCGTGGCACCTCGTTCATGACCCCTTCAAGGACATACACATATTTTGTGGCACTGTGCGCCCCACGGCCTCTGATATATGCGTGAAGAGGGTCAGTCTTCTCGGTCACACTTGTGATGGGAGACGGCTTCAGGAAGAGAAACTTGGAGCAAAGCCAGTTCACAAACTTCATGTTGAGAGTTTTAGCTTTGCCCGACAATCTGAGTCTACCCTTTACATCGACATTAGGCTATGATGTCATGGTGCGATTGTGTGATGTATGTGATCACCTGTGTGGATGTGTGTGTCCTCAGGTCAGTGAGGAAAGATACAAATCTCAAATTAATGAGAAAGAAAAAGATTAAAATAAAGAAAAATAAAATAAGGTCCCCACTAAGGGGGGTGGTGGATGGGGAAAAAAAAGATACAAATCTCATCATTTCTGGCAGATGATGTCAAAGCTACTTTACAGAGTAAGAACTGTAACATCAGTTCATTTGCTGAATTATTTATGCCATGTAATGCTGTGGATCTCTTGAAAATCGAGGGGGAGTTTATAACATGCAGGTCAATACCAGCAATATCCAAAACCCAAGGAAATGATGTAAAACAGCAACATGTGTCCTTCACCGCAGTTTGTAAAAGACCTTTTCAAAATAGTGCTGCTGCACTGATGCTTTGCAGCTCATTTCATGTCCAAGGGGCATAAAAGGAGAAAGCAGATTTATCAAACTCTGAGTGCAGTAGATCTAGTCATTACAGTTTTTGTTCGTGATCTATGCCTTGTTTTTGTCCCTCCAACTGCAGCTTAACTTATAAATATTTAAATTTTTAGCCTTTCTTTTTATCCTGGTATTTTAAACCCTTGCACTTCTGTTTTGTACTTGGATATACCCACGCTGGGGTTTGAGAGAAACATCATTTCGATCCCCTGTATGTCCTGTGCATATGGCAGAGCTGACGATAAAGCTGACTTTGACAGTTTTGAACCACAACGTCTCCTAACTCAGTCATTCAAATACTCCGAGCGTCATACTTCATACATAGTGCTTCATAGGTGTTGTTAAAACAAATAGGCCTTATTTAGTTTTATTGGTAGAAGGAAAATTACATTCAGTTTCAGAACCGAGATCGGCAGAGTCATTCTCGCTTTTTTTCGCAGAAATGCTGATGGAAGGAGCCCTCTGTTCTGCCATCTCGCTCTTTCTGCTCTCTGTCACTAACTGACCACTCTCACTGTGGGTTGCCTGATACGATGAGAAAAATTAAAAGGACCATACCAGCGATTTAGCATGTTTAGCATAATATTTACAAAATGTATATACTTGAACTTTTTGCTTATTGTTTCCCAAAAAAAGTAGTCATGTTTAAAAACTCTGATATAATTTTTCCTACCTTTTTTCCCCCCCCAGCCATTGTTTTCCATTCATTCCACTACAATAAGGATATTTAACTTTCAAAGACTTCAGACTTTCTTCACACCAGTATTCCACCACCGTAATAAAGTTGTCCACATTAGATTTCTGAAAAGCAGCAGCAGCACTGTTGTGTTTTGATCATTTGAAACTGGACGGTTTCTCTGCCACAAAATAGTTCCTGGGGAAAAGTTTTCTTTACACAGCAAATGATCAGTTCTGTGGTTTATGAGTGATGATAACTTCTTTAGCCACAGAAGCAGAACATTATAAGGTGAGCGTTTCAATCCAAAATTTGAATTTTGAAAAAAAAAATCTGTAGTAGCCCCGCACGATTTGCAAAATGGTTAGCAGCATTGGACCAGACATTCAAAATCACTGGTAATGCTCCTTTAAGCATAATGTGCAAAGCATCAGATTGTGTCCCAGTCTTATCTGGCAACATGATTTTCACACATAACACCCATTGGACTGTTTATGTGCAACAGACGACAGGAGGTTAACTTGCGCAGTCACTGGGAGGAAGGCAGGAGAAAGGGTTAACAGAGAAAAAGGAAGTTAAAACAGGAGTGCTGACAGGTATGGAGGAACATCACAGGACATGGAGTTACAAAAGCTCAGAAATGTTGCTCTCGGGCCAGAAAAGCAAAGGTGTAATATTATCATCCCAGTATTTTCAGTGTAATACGTTAAACCTCCTCACTAGACAATGTGACTGTAACCTTGTCCCTGTCTGTTCATTTCCTTTTGGACTGTTCGCAGGTTCGCTTGGCAGCCAATCAAAACTGGCCACAGCTGAACAATTTGCTGTCACTGCTCCTCAACAGGCAATCATATTTCCGTGTTTTCTTGTTTCCCCGTTGATGTGATTTTGTTGCATGAACAATAGTTGTGCCTGACAAGTGCAAAACTGATGAGAAGTAAATTACAGCCACTCGACGCTTCCCGGCGCTCTCCAGCTTACATAAATAAGAATAAGCCAACTTAATTACCTGAAAGACAAAAGGAGTAGTCATCCAGAAATTGCTTGGAGAATGCATGCATCCATTGTTGGTGTTGACGGTTGGCTCTGATGTAATTTTACTGAGGTTCCTGTTTATGTCTGTTGACGAGACTAAATTAGGAAAAGGCACTCCTGTTTACAGCGAACTCCGTGTTCCTCCTTTGAATTAAAGTCACTTAAAGGATGGGTTGGGTATTACAGTATATTAAAGTATATTAAAGGTGCACTATGCAAACCCAAGAGACAGTTAAGACTCAAATGACAGGAAACATGGAATAAGCTTGTAATTTATCGGCGAGTAAGTCAACGATGAGAATGCAGACCTTATCTTCAAATTTCATGCATAAGTTTGTTTGTCAGTTGAGTTGAAATGTTTCTCTCTGAAGTGCAATTTTACACACTGCACCTTTAAAATGTTGATGCACTTCGTTTATAACCAATCTCATAACCACAGCACAGCCTTGCTGCTCGCTTTAGTGATGAGAAACGTACCACTCAGCTTCAGCTTTTTGCTAAACACAGTCCAACGGAGCACTGTTGAACTACACACACACACACACACACACACACACACACACACACATACAGAGAGAAAAAAGTTACATACTTTTACAGTGAGTAATATGGCAACTCAAGCACTCTAAAATTATTTCACACCTTCACACCCTGAAACTTCATCATCTTTGCACCCCATTAAATAACACACTCCAATCTTTAATATTTGCTTTTGGTTCATTTGTTCACAGCCTGTGAGTATAAATATTGTGGTCAGTCTATAATCGGATTTGCATTGAGACAAGACACACATCACACCGCTCCGCTGGCGTGAATAAAGTCAGCTCCATCTGTCATCCTAACTGTTTTCACAGGCAAAGCAAAAACATAAGAACAGCAAGATGGCCAACGTCCATAATTTAATCAGCATCCCACGCCAAGTCTGTCGGCCTTTTCCTCCCGGCTCTCTCCAAGCTGCGTCTCATCGCTCTGCAGGTGAGCTCACACGGCGCTCCTCTTACATGCCTCGCCGTGCCTCAGAAAGTCCTCGGCTGGTCGGTTGAGCGACGGTTTGATTGCTTGAACACATGATTGACTGAAGGAGAGCTGCGGAGAGTCCACCTCCTTACCTTAATCAGCGTCTGTGCGGTGTGTCCCGCTCCATCTGGCTCTCTCCTCTGCACCAATGAGAGCTGTGGATCACTGACCCGAAAAACAGCCCCAGCTCCTCTGTGGCTGAGTCGGAAACAGCTCATTACGCTGGATAACAAACCAAGAGACTGCACAGCCTCCCTCTACCTCCCAGAGATTACAGAAGAAAAAAAATGGTTGTGATATTGCATATTTGATAGAGTCACATACTGTATAAATAAAAAAAAAACATTTGTAGAGGATAAACAGACAGTAGAAACTTATTTTTGAGAGCAGTGTTGTGGGGGAGGCTGAGAAATTTTCAACTTTTTTTTTTTTTTTTTCCCGCAACTTGAGCTCAGTGGCCCAGTTTGGTAGACCTGTCATCTTCAAAATAAGTAAATAAATAAATACAATAAAATAAAAACAGCGACTGAAAGGGAATCAAAGATGAAAACCACAGCTTTTGTTTTGTTTATCTCGGTGGACTGAATTAGTTGGGAATGCCGTGTGGCAATGAGAACTTCCTGTCTTTCTGTCTGTCTATGCATAAAGCTGCACTTGGCAAGTCTGAGTATTGGCGGCCCCACATGGCAGCAAGAGGTTAAGCACTAACTAATACCCAGTTAATTCAAACTTGAATACTCATAAATCATCTAGGGGGATGTCAATTAACTGCCCATCCCACGGTCATAATTACCAACCCATATCGAAAGCCGTGAGAGAGGAAAAGTTTTGATTTGTGGTGAGGGGAAGTATCCATGCTCCAAGACCACAATTTCATTTGGCCAAACAGATTCAGAGTCTTCAGGGTCTCAATTAGTGTGAGTTAAGATGCAACTGTGTGATTTAGGCTGCCATGAAAGCCTCTCCTTTCCTGAAATTGGTGTATCTGATGTTGAAAAAGGTTTTCGGGGTTGGGACGTAATGCAGACAGACAGGGTCACAGAAAGACCAAATACACGGTGCATTTGATTTGATTTTGCTTTTGAAAAATGATATCTAAAATATAATGCCAAAGTCAGTAAGGTACTGACTTTGGACTTAATTCTGAAAAGATGGTGGTTTAAAACAAGGTGCGTTCAAATATTGTTTATGAGACTGTGCTATTTCTAAACCACTCCCATGCCTGCCTATTTAAAAACCAAGCAAATCAGGCAAACTGTTTTCCATGAAGTGTAAGTAATGGGATTTTGGTATAAAAAATGAAAAAAAAAAGAAAATTGAGTGAATTCTTTGTCATTTATTCATAAGCAGGTAAATATTCTATCATGAGAGATTAGAGTTAAGTTCAAAGACATTTTTCATTTGATTGATTCGTCCTCTGACGTCAGTTTGGATTGTCTTTTTTTTTTTAGCATCGTCTGTAGCTGTGCAGGCTAGTGTTTAATGTTGGTGTGGGAGTCTGACCACCTATGAAGCTGCTCATTCAACCATGCAAGGAAGTAAGCGTCTTGAAGTGCGAGCGTCCCTCCTGTTTGAGGAGGGACGCTCAGGCAGGGAAACTGTCCTCGTCTTTGCATGAGTGCCTTGTGCTGTTTATTCGGCGCATCTGTTCGGTCTGATAGAGTGAACCTCTGCACGTCATGCTCTCCTGGAGAAACTCCTCGCTAGCAGGTGAGCGGCTGTCAACTCCACCTGCATCACAGGAGACACACTTTTTTTTTATACACCATCCCCAGTCAACAGAGAACTGTGGAGCACATGAGGCACTGACGACAACAAAACTGAAAGAAAACAGAAAACGGTTTAAAACTGGAAATCTTGGTTGAGAAAAAAGGGACAGTCACGCTTCCCACTTCTGATGATGTGACATTTTGCCCGACAATGGACAGCTAATCCTTGATAGATGCCCTGTCCCACTTCTGCATCTGTTCTGTAAACTTTGTGCTGGAGAGTTTGGTCGGGAGACGTGCAAAACACTCATAATGTGAGCGGTAATGAGCTTTAACCGGGGCCTGTCATGCTCTAAAACCTCACAAGGGTTTTTCATCGATGGAGAGCCAGCAACTTTTGATGTTGTTGAAGCACGATTGCATCTTTCACATGAGAAACTGAGTGTTGCTTACAGGCAGCAACAACCAAAGTGGAGCAGCATGGAGAGGCGTCTTGTGTGTCATCTGTGTTGTCTTGCTGCTGGAGGGGAATTGGAGCAGCTGGTGGTAACTATCAACACTGACTACTGCTTTTAGCGAGCACCCAGCCAGACCATTCATTCATTCATTCATTCATTCATTCATTCATTTTCCAAAGTGTTTATCCTCGTAAGGGTCGTGGGAGGCGCTGGAGCCCATCCCAGCCCTCCTTGGGCCGGGGAAACACCCTGGACTGGTCGCCAGTCCATCACAGGGCACCCAGCCAGACCTTTAGCTTTTGCAAAAATAAAAACACTTTACATTCTGGGGCTTTTATTTTGGTAATTTTACTTGCACATCTGTGAGAGGGCACATGTGAGCAGAAAGCAGACATAAATCACTTGATTATTGCTTCACTGCTCCAGTTTAGCTGTTGACGGGCCACCAGTATTAGACCATGATTGTCCTGTTTGTTAAAGAGTAATTAAGTGAATGTGAAAAATAAGCATTGCCAAAGAAGAGCACATGCAGTCAACATGTCCTGTGTAAAAAAACAAATATTTTAAGGGAAGAAATAAGAACCTACATGTCATTTTCAGTGAAAATCTCCTGTAAAATATTCTCCATAGCAAACTATGAAGGTCATTTATACATTTTTTTTTTACAAGCAGTGGACATTTCTCTATAGGCAAGTGCCATGATGAATCTGTACCATGGCCCCCAGAGGCCGGTTTCAGTGCCGTGGTTATGCTTCACAGAGCAGAACTGTCATTATGGTTTACAGCCTAATAAAATACCAATTATACTGAAAATGGGAACTTCCAATATTGAAACATCCCCTGGGGATTAGGGCTCATTTCGAGAGAGAAAAAGAGGCGAGAAGCGATGAGATTCAGAGGAGGAGAAGGAGGGGAGAGAGAGAAAAAACTACGTAGATATAAAGTGGATGACAGAAGAAAAAGAAAAAGAAGATAGACAGATAGATAGACAGATAGATAGATAGATAGACAGATAGATAGATAGATAGATAGATAGATAGATAGATAGATAGATAGATAGATAGATAGATTGCTTGGCACCTCCTCTCACACAAACACACTTGTCTCACTGTCATCTCCCAGAATCAGGCCAAGTTGCGGAGGACAAATGCTTTCTACTCCAGTTTTGTTTATGAAGCACGATGACTCATGAGCATCCAGCCACAGGGAGAGATGCCAGTCTCTGGCACCTGCTCCCCGTCCCGCTGTGAATATTTCTGTCGCTGATAATAAAATCAACCGAAAAGACAAATCACCTCTCTGAGGCTGCGATGATTCATGGGCGCTGAAAATAACCAATTATATTCTGAAAAGTGGCTAGTGAAAGAGAACATTAAACCTTCCACCAGCATATATCTTAGGAAAGCAAATGCCAGGGGATAATGTATTGCTGTGCCAGGCTGCAATTCTGTCTCCCTCCACAGGAGGGCGTGTCACCTAGAGAACCCATATGCAGATACAGCATTTGGACTTTAATAGTCCAATGTATCCCAGTTTAGTGATTTTTGCACCCAAACAAGCTTAACATTAATTTAATTTAATACACATTTTAAGACTTTGATTCCAAATATCAGCTTATTATGGAAAAAAATATACTACCTGAAATGATTTTAGTATCATTAGAGGATTCAGTCTGTAAAAGTGTAAATCATTTTGTCAGCCAAGGACTTAAGTTACCTGAGATCTTTGACCAAGTAGGCTACCATAATTTACTTTCATTTTGAGCCAGCCATGATTGTTCAGAGTCAGCGTCACGTTGTCAAGCTGTAGATTGTGCTGTCCGTCTCAAAAGAAGAAAAAAAAATGTCCTTTTCATAATTTAACTTGTATGTATTTTATATTGAACCTATTTATTTTTATTTAATTTTTCCTCTCTAGTACTTCTTTTATTGCTTCCTTGTTAAGCAATTTGTAACCTCTGTTTTGAAAAGTGATACATAAATAAAGTTTATTATTTGGCCAGGCAGAGCTCCAGATAAACTTCCGCTGTCCTCAAGGTTTTTTCGTTACCCCTGGCCTTAGCCGAGGAGAATGATGACTGTGAGGAAGATGATCCCCAGTGGCTCCCAGAGGCCCTCAGGGGCCACTGGTGACTTGCTTGATCCAGCCGGTGAACTTGTTGATGCGGGCGTAGACACCGTAGTAGTAGGGACGCCCGCAGCCTTTCCCCCAGCTCACAACCCCGGCCAGGAACCAGCGGCCCGACGGCTCCTGGCAAACCAGCGGGCCCCCAGAGTCACCCTGAGAGAGAGAGAGAGAGAGAGAGAGAGGAGCTATAAAAGGCACACAGAAAAAAGACCTCAGCTACATGCCTCACTTGCAAGTGAAAAACAAAAAGTAAAAAAAGAACAATAACCAAGCAAAGCAGGTCTGACTTTCTCTTGTTACACTGATTAGAAAAAACACGACCAGGTCTTCACTGTCTCCTACTGAGCACAGCCCTCTCCCTGCCGCCTATTTCAGGCTGAAAATCTCCAGATTGTTCTTCGTTTTATAGTCGGCATGCTCCACCCTGAGCCGGGCCCTCGGCAGTCACACACCGCCCACCGCCTGGGCCCGCTTCTTACGGCTCAGCCAGATGGCTAGTTTTGGCAGTGGCTGATATGAAGTTTATAGGAGTGTGTGCGTACCTTTCAGTCTGGCTGAAAACAACTGAAAAGAAAAAAACCTCCCCCAAGCCCAAAAAGAGGAAGAGAGAGAGAGACAGACAGAGAGAGAGAGAGAGAGAGAGAGAGACAGGCTTTTTGCCCTATATTCTGTTTTGGGGGGGAAATCTGTCCCAACCCATTAACATTAAAGAAACCCTCCCAGTTTATGTTGACACTCAACAGCCAGTGGTGTTCATCTGGCGCTTCATTAAATTAGTTTCTTTCTTTCTTTTTTTTTTGGATACCAGACACATAAGTGACCACCGAGAGACAAAACGATATCAATATATACCCAAATATATATTGTTTTGATTGTCTGTCAGACAAAATTAAAATCCCCCTCGTGTCATTTATTATGCCCCTAAAAATAAACTCTGTTCATGAAAAAACATCCCTTACTGCCTTAAATATAACTCTAAGTCCTGCCCTCTTGCAGATTTATGAATATGCAAATAGTCACCGCCCACCGACTTGTGACCAGAGCTCTGTTCACAGAACCAGGAGGTCCCGTCCTGCGACCCTCCTGAACACTGTGCCATGTCTGAAAATCTAAACTCCCAGTTTCACTAATGTGGCTCATGTGAAGCAGCCATTTTGAGTTGGTCTTGTTGTTTTTTTAGAGAGCAAAACACGACAAGCAGTCCAGCTCCACAAGCGGCAGGTCTTATGCTAATGACATGCAAATCACCAGCCCGTTAGGTGACGGGATTAACTGTCGGATTTGTGACGGACCTAATCTGGCTTTTTTAGGGGCAAACACACCTCCGCCTTCAGCAGAGGAATGTGAAAACACCTTTCCAGTGAAAAACCTTGCACAGACCCAAGTCAGTTCAGTCGAGGTCAGACATTTTATGCGACATAAATATAAGAAAAACACATTTTTGAGTGGAAAGAGACTTTGAGGAATTCAGTGAGGGATTGAAACAGAGTATAATCACTGTATGAGCGTGTTCATGTGTTCTGTATGTTTGTCTACTATGTTTTCTAGTATGTTTGTGTGGTGTGTGTGTGTGTGTGTGTGTGTTTTCCCTCCTTCGTACTTGGCAGGCGTCCTTCTTTCCACTGCGATACCCGGCGCAAATCATTCTTGGAGTGACCATGTGACCGTATGTACGAACGCACGCCTCCTCGCTGACCAGGCGCACGTCCACCTGCTGGAGGACATTATTGGCTGTGCCTGAAAAAAGCCAGAGGTCAAAGGTCAACCACCAGAGGCCAAGAGAGCATGCTGTCATCCTCTTTAACTGTTCACAGAATAAGAAATAATAAGAAATATTTTCAACATGAAGCAGCAAGAAAACATCTCCTTCCCTTCTTGCTGTTACAGTCTTTCTTGTTTGGCTCCTTGGAAGATATATATATATTTTTTAATATTTTTGCAGGTGCTCTGATTTACTTTGGTCATTACCCATAATCCCCCACACTACCACACTGCAAAAAAGTCTCCGTTATTTAGTGTCACATTTAATTTTGATAATCTTGTTTTTCTTAAAACAGGCGAAGAAAAATCCCACTTGATGTCAGTGCAGTTTCACTTGTTTCAGGAATTTTTCTGCATAAATATATGTAAATATGTTCAAAAAAGGCAGAATAAGACAAGTCAGCCCACTTGAATCATGAAAATGACACTTGATTTAAGAAAATTCTGGAAAAAAGTTGATTAACACTGGAAAGAAGCAGGATTATCTCATCCCGCTGGAGTGTGTTTAGAAATCATGTTCAGGTTCGGGTCGGGTTCGGTCTTGTTGGCGTCAAACTCTCATGTAAAATAAATAAGAATGATGGACGTACTGTCCGATCTGGGCACATTCCTGTAGAGTGCTGGAGTTTACGTGATGACACTGAAGGCAACACATAAAACAAGCAAAATCAGGGGCTCGGCTTCGGGTCAGGTTCCTATCTCGGGTCGGGCTCAAAGTAAAATATGCAGCCCGATCCAAACTCTACATCCCACTGGCAGGTTTTTTCACATGGCTTAAGACAAAAACAAGATTTTATCACCGAATATGAAACTAAAAGCCTCATTTAGGTGGATGTTTTTTTTTTTGTTTTTTTTTTTGCAGCGTACCGCCCACACTTCCTTCTCTGGGCCAGCTCACGTCTCCTCCACCAGATCTCATGTAAAGTTTATCAGAACTCTAAAAACCCCGACCCACACACTTCCACCCACGTCCCTCCATCAGCACCAAGCCCTCTGAGGTAAACGAGTTTACTTTAAAGTGTGTGTGTTAGCTCTGATATCATAATACTATAACCAACTTTCTCCCTTACTTCCTACCATTGCCACCCACATGTCTGTTGATATTAAAGTGGTACTAAAAAAAATATACAAATCTTTACGGCTACGCTGTTGGAGTCAAATTTAATCACCTCTTGTGAAAATAAGCACGCTGTACAATTCAGACCCTGTACTGGAAATAATTTAGCGCTCATCCTCCACAGAATAAAAACAGGCTTAAGGTCACAACAGAAGAGCCGAGCCTTTTATAAAATACGCCTTCAGGTCCAAGGCAGCGAAGAAAATGAATGCATTAAAAACAATGTGTTCACTTTTATTCAGCTGTAAAGTTTTGTTCCAAAGTTGTCTGTATATGTTTGAGGCAGACTTTGTGCCCTTCTAACAGTATGCAAACCAAAAGAGACGGAAACTTAAGTTCTGCAGCTTAAATGCAAAACAAACTTCAACTCAGCTGTAGAGGAAGACCAAGGCAGGCGTTGGGTGCTGCCCTGTGCTTTCCTAAGGAAAAGAGTACATAAGCGGCTAAAATGATAAACTCTTGATGTAGCCATTTCATGCGAAAGAAGTGTGGTAATTTTGGAAAAACCCCAGTATTTTTGGTAATACTGGTAAAATCCCTTCAGTTTGCAGAAGTCCCATTTCCTCGGATATAAACATGTTTTTCTCTGGAATATATTTTTCATTGGCTGTTTTTGTTTATTACACAGTTCTGAGGAAGAGTCCGTTCTTGCAGTCGAGCTTTTCTGAACAAAGCTGCTACAGACAGTCACACAGGTTCGATGTATCGCTCCGAGCAGAAAACCATTTACTACCATTAATCAAGTTACCTGACAACAAACCCTGCAGGTGCCTTAAAGTCATCACAACATGGTTATGGCTTTTAAATTATTTTTGGTAGTAATAAGGATGTCCACACACTTTCAAATGCCACTTTAAAGTGACATTTGCACTGAAAAGTGTGTGGATATCCCTATTTCCACTTGAATTTTCTGATCTTCCAGTGCCTTACACAATTATTTGAGCCATGTGGAGCGGTGGTATTCCTACATTATAAAATATTTTGTGTACATTAAGTATTTGCTTCACGGTTGGAGGCCGAGCTGTGATCAGGGAAGAAAAGAAAACAACAAAAACAAGAAGTTAGTTTATAACAGTTGCAGTTGGTTATTAACACACCTAGGCATCCAGGTGTAAGTCATAATGGATGAAAATATCGTCTATGGACTTCTTGTGTTTGCAGAGTCTTGAGGCCTAAATAAATTAATATTTTGTGTCAAATAATTACTGTCTTTCATAAGTAGTTGAGTAGTAAGCGGGATTTCTCATTATCACAAAATAAATATTTGGTGTATATAAGTATAGTGTTTTTTAAGATCTTTTAGTTGCTTTATTTGTATATTCTATAGTTTTAATAGATTGTATGCACTACCTAATATTGTTACTGTTTGTTTTGAAAATCTCTTCATTTTACACATTACCCCTTGTGCATTTTGTAAGCTTTGTTTTAGAAAAGTACTGTATAAATAGCAGAATCATTTGTTTTATTATTAGTTGTAGTAATATTGCAAATCCACTGAGACGCTGTTTTATGCTGCAATGGGACAGCACCAACTAACCAGGTCAACTTCAATGTGCAGTTGTTGTATTTAGGAAATAAAAACCATTGTGATGCACCTCCATCCCTGCTTCCCTCACCTCCTTCGCGCAGCGCCCCCCAGCCGGTGACCCAGCAGAGCAGGCCCGGCTCCAGCTGGTGGGTGGGCGGGGGCAGGCAGACGGGCCAGGCGTGGCTGGACAGCGGGGGCGTGGCGGGCCGGTCCAGCCTGAGCAGGGCCAGGTCGTAGTCGTGGGACTCCTCGTCGTAGTAGTGGTGCAGGTGGATGCGCCGCACTCGCACCACCTCCTCTGTGGAGCTGCTGCGGCTGAGCAGGAGTTTATTGAGGTACACCGTCCACATCGAGGGCGAGTACAGACTGCAGGAGAGAGAGCGGCACTGAGGTGTTAGACAGCTTTTGGGTGACATTTTCCTTTAGCATAAAGCTGAAACATCCTTTTAGCCTATTTTGTAGATCTATTTTGGTTATCAGACGAAAAAAGTTCTTAAACCCATACCTCATGGAGAGTGTCTGCTGAAATGAACCAGCTTGTTCACTGGACTCACTCATTGGATATTCTAGTCATGTTTCCATCAACATATTTTTATGTGCAGAAGTATCACATCAGAAAAGGTTGATGGAAACAGTAGAATTAAAAAAACATCCTCAATTTCACAAAACAGTTTTTATGCACACTGGAGGTGGTTTTAAGAAAAGAGTTCATGCGCTAAATGGGAGCTTTGGATGCCTGTTGCTGAATGTGTTCTAGCAAACATTTACCTCACAAGACTGCAGCCTGTGGTGAAACAACAGGACGGTTCATCGCACAGGTGAGTCCTCATTTTTTTTTGCACCAAAGCAACATGGCAGAGTTTGCACACTGGCCAAGGCGATGGGTTTATTTCCAGTTAGCAACCTCTACTTCTTCTACTGTGTTTATTAAAGCCAAATTGCCAGCCTCTAGGAAGACTAGTATAAATATCCACTTCCTAATTGGACAGCCTGATCCACTCTGTTCCTGCACTTACCGGTCGTCATAGAAACAATGGGCAGCAGACATCACCCACTGGCTGGAGACCAGCGCCCCCCCACAGATGTGCCGGCCGCGGACCTGCAGGCTAGCCTGCCATGGCCACGCCCCCTCTGAGGCATTGGTCCCGCCCACTATCCGGCTGGAAAACTGCCGCAACCCACAGTCTGAACACACGCGCGCACACACACACACACACACACACACACACAGATACACATACACAAATATAAAAAGAAAAAGGCCTCATCTTTCAAAAACCCACAAGATATAAGAACAATAATAAATAACAATAATAACATATCCTCAAATGTTAAAACGTATTAAATATAAACTAAACTGATTCTAAAGGTTAACTGGCACTGAGATTGAACTTGTCTTTGTCCCGAGAGCAGCATCGAGACATAACAACATGAAGCACAACAAAGTCAAAATCTAACATTCTCATTAAATGAAACAAAATGTGAGAAACGAGGAGTGTGTGTCTTGTCACCACAGTGTTTCTCGTCTGAGTCGTCGGGGCAGTCGGCGACAGAGTCACACTCCGGGTTCGGCTTCTTCAGACACGTTCCATCAGCACACACATAGGTCATATCTGTACACTGCACACCTAGACACACACACACACCCACACACACACACTTAATGCTTAATGGAGATGAAGTTAACACCCATGAGCAGCAGGCTAGGAATTTCTGAGGTCAAATAAATTATCCAGGGCGTGAATGTAATTATCTAGAGCTGGAAATCATGAGAAAAGAATAAAACATAAAGACTGGGATTCAGGATTTGCTTTTTTAAGATTTTTTTTTTTTTTTTTTTTTTTTTTTTTTGCAAAAGGCAC
>OMLB01013701.1:34732-46656 GCA_900302555.1 Myripristis jacobus
TTTTTGTAAAGTAAAATAATAATAATAATAATGATAATAATAATAATAATAATAATAATAATTCTTAGTTTTTTGTGAAACTTCATCTGTACCATTACAGCAGCAAAAGCAGGCACCTGTGATGTTAAAATGGTTCACATAATGAATAATTACTAGTGCAAAAAATCTTGAAAAAATCTTGAATTACACATCATTGTGATTTTGCATTGATGCAAAATTGCAAATTTGTAATGAAAGTCAAACCGAGAATCAGAGACAAGCCAACACATTTTGAGAATGAGGAATAACACACTTGCAGATTTTGTCTTTCAAGATTTTGTCATTCACTGCTCGACATTTTCATTTGTTTGTACATCCCTGCAGAATAGTGTAAACACAGTCACAACATAGGTGTTGTATTAGTGTTTTTGTTCCATGGTACAGTACATTACACCTGTGTTTTATTTATGTTGACTAATGGGCATGTCATAAAAGAGGCGAAGTATGATGATGTTATTTGGTATATGGTGAAATGTGGTATATGTAATGTGTGTATATACACTCAGCAGCCACTTTATTAGGTCCACCTGCACAATCTAATACGATTCAAAACAACTGTTGTGCCATAAAGTTTCCTTTTCTGCTGTCTATAATGCTCAGCTTTTCTTTTTGTCACAGTAATAGAGGTGTTCATTCACTTCTATGTTTGGCATTGAGCTCATAGTTAGTGCTGCTGTTGGACTGGACTGCATTTTATTGAGAGCTGTTTCAACTATTCTGTCCGCCTCATTATAACAAATACAGAGGACAAAAAATTAGAAACACCTCTCACTTTAATGTAGTCCAGTACAAGACCTCTGCACACAACAACCTCAGTAATAAACACAGAATTAAAGTGACACATTCTCCAAAATGTCAACAAAAACTGAACATTATAAACTTTGTTAAAGGGTACAATTTAAGGCAGAGCTGCTGCACTGAACTGCATTAGATCGTACAGGTGGAGCTGATAAAGTGGACACTGAGTGTATGTGACATGTTTAACATAGTTTGCAAAGCCCATTGAGACGTAATTGTGATAAAGGGCTAAATAAACCTGACTTGACTTATTCCCATAATTAAAATTGTATAAAAACTTAATAGCAGATGCTGGCAATTTCTGCTGTATCCACCCTGTATCTAAACCCCCGTCGGGAGTCTGGTGTGTCTTTCATGCAGCATACCTGCGGCTCTGGATGATCCACTGTCCCTGGGTGCAGGCCTGGCTGTAGCTGGCTCTGCTCAGCTCGTAGCCTTCAAACTCCAGAGCCAGGCCAAACCCTTCACCTGGCAGCTGGGGACACACACACATTCCAAACCTAACCAAGCAGGCATCTATACACACACACACTCCAGAGCTGGGTGACACGGACAAAATCAAATATGACATGATCCTTGACTGAATAAATTGATGTTGTTAAGATATTGTAGCAAGGCCTATCAGTGCATGCATGAAATGAGATTTTTGATTAACAAGGCAAGTAATTTAACTGCTAGAGCAATTTAATAAGTTCAGAAAATGCATCTCCTCACTGTGATGCAGCCATTAAAACCAGGAAAATACAAGACTTATGCCAAATCATGACATTGCAGTATCATCATATCACAATATTGCTAAACCTGTATATAGCCCAGTCCTAACTTAGACACACAGAGATCCACCAGATCCCCTGAAACAGCATTTTAGAGACTCAGTCGTCCAAAGATGGCTACCACCATGCCATTTAGATAAATCTGTCTGGATGCATGTAAAGATGGATGGCTGAACAAGTGAATGAATGGATCGATCAGTGAGAGGAATACGTGTGTGTGGGTGAGTGTCTTACGCTGAAGCTCCAGGTGCAGTTGGTGTCGGGCGGGTAGTAGCTGGGGAAGAAGGGCGTCCTCAGCTTCCCCTGGACTCCTGGCACCGCCTCCAGCTCTATGGTGGAGCTGCAGTCTGAGCAGGAGGACGAAAACACAGGGGGAGAGGCAGCGGTAACCAGAGATACAGCATAAATAAAGCTTGCACAACTATTAAGCTGGAATGTGAAGGAAAATGCCAATGCCAATGCGTATTGGGCAAAATACCCATTTTCTGACTTAATCCAGACTAAGACAAGATCTATGGTTCTCGCTTCTGCACTTCCATTGGTTTGGTTCCTATAGGTAGCATTTCATGTTAGCTTAGCATAAAGACTTGAAGTCTATGGGAGTCGTTATCCTGGTTCTAAGTGGGAAGAAAAACTTTACAGCAACTCTGACGCTGTCTTATTTACAAAGTGTGTCATGTGTAGTTGAAATATATGTCTTGGAATTTAAAAAATTGTAAGTCAGATGGTGGAACTGTACCCGCTGAACACATTTATCTTTCTGCCTATTGCAGTGATCTGTGCACCGCTGAAGAAAATATCTTCTCCTAAAACAACTCCTGTTTGTGTTTTTTTCCTCAAATCAAATTCCAAGACATGTATTTCACATACATATGACACACTGTGTACATAAGACAGCTTTGGAGTTGCTGTAAGGTTTATTTTTTCACTTTGACAGAGCTAGGCTAACGACTCTCATAGACTTCAAATTTTATGCTAAGCTAACATGAAATGCTACCCAGGAACCGAACCACTGGACGTACAGAGGTGAAAACGGTATCGGTCTCAGTCTGGATTAAGTCAGAAAAAGGGTGTTTTGCATAGTGAAGTGAATTAATCGGTATGAAATGAGATGTTTCATTGGACTGGGTTTTAACCGTAGAAACATTTACAGGAGACAGAGCAAAAATAATCTCATTGGTTGAGTTAAACTTCAATGAGCGGAGCCAAAGAACCACATTTTTGCAGAGCAGAGGTTGGTTAACTGGTGACGAGCTAACAGGCAAAGTGGTAAGGCCTGGAATAAATTCTGGTCTGAACAGAAATTAAAATAATGAATGACAAAGACTTCTAACATGATTATCACATCCATGGTGTTGAAAGACCAGCAGCTGGCAAAAGAGCTCCTCTAGATCTCCACAGTCCAGGCTGTGGCCAGTTAACGTTAAGTGGAAGATTATCTGGCTAAAGTGGAAAACAAAGTAGTGCCAGCTTTTTTTGAGTAGTTGCAAAATTATTATATTACGTCACTCTCTGTATGCTGTAAGTGTTTTTGAGCTGACGAAAGCATGAGTCAAGCCTCCTGCAGAGCCGACGGTGATGGTCTTACTTTGGCTGTCCCAGGCCTGTGCAGACAGAGAGAAGGGGTCTTTGTAGTTGTACAGACCCTGTTTCCAAACCACCGTCATCCACTCTCCTGACGACAGGACACGCACCTCGCGCTCATGTCTGCTGCAGCCGTACACCCTGAAAAACATCTCCCTCTTAATCAGCAGCCTCACACTCAGTTTTAAAATCTCATTTTTCTTGATAAAACAGGTGACAGAAATCTGCCAGTGGGATGAGATAATAATCCCACTTGTTTCCAGTGCCGCTTCATTTGTTTATTCACACATATTAAAAACATTATAAAAGATACAAAATACAACTAGCAGGGAAATGTGAACGGAGAACTGCCCGAAAACCCTCAAGGGGCTTGAAAAAGCAGCAAATTACTGGAAATTGTTTTGGCACTGAAGTATACACAATTCATATGTGTCATGCCAATAATTTTTTTAAAAAGTCACAAAAAAGAAAACAAATGAAAACATAATATAGTAGCACTTTAACAACAATGCACCCCATAAATAGCCATCTGTTACACAAGTATAATGAAGTATGTCATTAATTCAAGACACACACACACACACACGCACACACACACATGCACATGCTGAAACAAGGCAGAATAAGGCAGATCAGCCCACGCAGATGAAGAGACACTTGATTTGAGAAAAATCTGGAAACAAGCTGATTAGCAATGGAAACAAGTGGGATAATCTCATCCCACTGACAGATTATTTTTACCTTGTTTGAATATGAAAAAGGAAAATCTTAAGGGTGAATATGAGTTTAAATCACTTGATGAGATGGATTTTTTTTTTTTTTTTTTTGCTTTTGGACTACATCCGTACAGCGCGAGCTGTCAGTGTGGATGAGACTCACGAGGTGATGAGGTGGGTGTCAGAGGGGGTGAGGGCGTCGTACACCACCAGCCGGTCCCGGCACTCCGGCAGCAGCCACTCCATGTGGAGCTCCAGCTGGGAGCCGGCGGGGGCCTGGAGGTGCCACAGGCAGGAGGAGCGCCACGTGTCAGGGCCCCGGAGAGCCATGGGGCTGCTGGACACCACCTTCTGGTAGCGGTAGCAGTCTAGGAATAAAACAAATTAACAGTCAGGGCCGAATTGTTTTTTTTGTATGAGCTGTGTTGTTTTGACTGGAAACTATTCAAGAATTAAAATACTATATTGTTTAATGTTACACGCCGTGAGTTTGTGTGGCATGAGCATTTAAGAAAACAAAAAATGTTATCTAGAAAGCAAGCATTAAAAATGAAAGAAAATGTAAATATTTAGTTAAAAAAAATCTGAAGGTCTCGACAGGTAATGATATTCTCCAAGAATTTCTACTCTAATGCAAGAAATTGTTGAAATGGTTACCACAGTCTAGCACAAGCATAACACTACAATTTGTGATCACAAAGCTGTGTATTTTTTTTTTTTTCCATCGCTGTTAGCAGCACAGAGTTTCAGATGATCACCGAGGTTGCCTCCATGCATGGAATTAATTTTCAGGCAGATTGATGTGCTGCATGCTGATTAGAGATGAATCCAAATTAGAGTAAGATTCAAATGATGGGAAAACCATGTAAGAATGACGAGCGATACCAAACGAGGCTGTCAAGAGCTCTATAACTTTGGGATCAGTTTCTGTAGGGAACAAAACAAACAGAAGTGAGGTTACGAAAGACAAACAAATTAAAAGTAGACACTTGTGATCGTCCCTTCTTTCTTTTTGGTCTCCTCTCTTTTCTTCTTTTTCCCTCACACTCACTTTCTCTCCTAATCACACACACAGTCTCTCTACGTCTTTGTCTCTTTCGGTGTTTTTACACATCCTGTCTCTCACCGGTGACAGAGAGCGAGGGGAGCAGGACGACATATCCACCGTAGCTAGCCGTGTCCTCGCCCGCCCCGTGCTGCTCCAGGCCGTCCTGCAGGCTCTCGCTGACCCTCTCCACCGTCACCCGGCCAGCGTGGCTGCTGGGGAGGGACATCAGGATCCAGAAGTGGGCCACAACACTGCCCTCCCTGTGGAAACACGGAGCGGACAACTCTGAATGGACTGGGTGTTTTTCACTGGATTTATGTCTGGCAATCAAGTCAAAATAGTCAGAACTAACTGGTCAAAGGGACAGTAAACTGAAATAGGTATTTTCTCACTGAAGTGCTTTTATGGTCATCATGACACAGAGTCTTAAGAGAGATCCATCAGCTGATTTCTCCCATCAACAAATAATTGGTTTTATTCCTCCCATCCTGAGTTTATTGACACCTCAGTTTCAACTGTTATCATCCGTTCTCACTGCAATGCAAGCTGGGAAATAATTGCTTCCTACTATGGAGGAAGAATGAATTAATCGTCAATTATCAAATTTCCTGTGAACAGCTGGTTATTTTATGGTTATGCTTGTTTGTTTGTTTTTTCTTTTACTATGTGAAATACTTTGTATTACATGTATTTGTATGAAAGGTGCTATATAAATAAAGTCAGATTGATTGATCGATTGATTAATAGTGATTGCTGTAGCTCTTTCAGTTCCTAAAAGCAGGATATTTTCATTTTGCTGTACAGCTGGTCAGTCTCACCAGGGTCCAGACAATATTGTTACCCTACAAAGGGAAGTAAAGCCCACCCAGCCCTGCTAGAATGTATTACTGTAAAAAATGCTGCCCTTAAAAACCTGAAAAAACCCCCCAAAAAAACAGGTTTACTAACTAAGTTTGTGTTAAAGCTTCATGAAGCAAGACTTTGTTGTTGTTGATGCTGGCTCCTTTCACCAGTGTAGCAGTATAACAGCTTAAACAATATAAACAATATACTGCCAAATATAATGTCCTATATTAGTGAAGGTGCCAGTTATGTAGCTATACAAGTAAATAAGATTATTGGTGTATGTAAAGTGATGTGTAATGTATAGTAGACAGTAGTATCCCATACCTACTAACTGAGATGTCATAGATTTACCCTATTGGCCAAAGCTATTATTATTGTTGTTGTTGTTTTCTTTTTTGTTTTTGCCACACAGGATGTGACAAATCAAAAGAGCAAATTACTAAAGTGTCTACATCCACAGAAAGCTGAACTCCTCAGTAAGAGCTTTAGTCAGAGGAGTGCGACGTCGCTCTGCGTGATCAAACAGTTTCCTCTCTCTGCCTTCTGGAGCCGTCAGCGTCTGGCAGTACGGTGCAGTCACAGCCCGTTGGTTTTACTCAGCAGGCAGTAAAAGTAGGTGGTTAGTATAAACAGCATAAACCAACCAAAGTTTCCGTCGGTTTGTTGATGCTCTCACTGCCCAAGTACAAGCGAACCAGGGCTTGTAAATGAAAGTCACATGGAGTCACATAAACAGCCTGTTAGAGTTTTTGATAGAGTTTGATGGAGGGGGAGTCAGCGCCGATCCAGAGCCGGTCCCTGTAGTTTTAGCTGCGCATGCTGGATTTTCAGTCATTCAACATCTGTTAGTGCACACTGCAGTTTCCTTCACTGAGGCTCTCCAGGCGGGAGAAACTGCTGACTGTCAAATGTCAACAGCAATGCCCTGATATCAATAAAGCCTTGCATTTTGGGATATTTTCTGTGTTCCTGTAGTTTACTGAGAGTACACTTTGACTCTGTTACCCCCGGTCTCGCCTACTCCTGTATTCTCTGCTGTTATTGGAATATTACATGAAGTTTTTAAGTTCATGACAATCGAGTTACGCACCCGAAAGCAAAGACAGTGGTGGAGCTGAAGTATCGAGAAAGAGCCGAGTCCTTCAAAATCTTCTTCACCTGAGACACAGAGAATTAAGAGAATCACCCATATGCATCTGAGTATTTCATTGCATCATGCATGATATTATTATTGCATAGATAAAATTCATGAAATCTGATCTGACCAGAATAGACCAGATTAGACTAGACTAAAACTGTACAGACTTAGATCTGAGCAGGATGAGCCACAGTTGGTAATTTTCCACAAATCTATTCAGGATAAAATAAAATTTAAAAAAAAATGTATTGCCTAACATTTTGTTGTTACATATGTTAATAAACATATACGCTTTGTCTATAGGTGATACATAAATGTTTGAACCAAAACTAGACTGTATGTATATGCATAAAAATACACACTTCTTAAACACTGACAACATGTATTAGTGGTTGTGATATAATTGATTGAGCTGAGGTTTTAGATAGGGAAATTATGGAATTAACATTAGTTCTATTCAATTCTATTCTGTTCTATTCCATTCTATTATTTTCTACCCTGTTATGTTTTATTTTGTGTAGTCGTCAAGCTGAATTCAGGGCATGTTCAGCCAGAGAGAGGGAAAATATAACTTAAGGGGGTTGTTTTATTTTAAGAACGTAAAAGTGAGAACTACCAGGAAAAGCTTTTGTGTATCTGTTTATGGTGTAAACATTTGGAACTGTCATGGTTTTGTGTTTCCTGTTTTTGTACTTTGGTTGGACTTTTGTTTTTCTGTTCTCCTGTATTTTGGTGTTGCTTTCTTTGCCTGTTTTTTTTTTTTAAGTGATATCACCTGTGTCTTGTTTGCCCCCAGTGCCACACCTGTCCTGAGTCTGTCTATTATCCCTGATTGTTCTGATCCCTCCCAGTGTTTTCCTCAGCCTGTCCTCTGTGTTCTCCTGTGTTGTGCTCCAGCCCCTTCCCCAGGTGTGTCTTGTTTGCTCTTTAGTTCTTGTATATTTAAGTCCGGTTTTCAGTGCTGTTCCTTGTTGGTTCATTGTGTTTTGTTTGTCCTTGCTGCCATACATTTCCCGTATTTCCTGCATTTCCTGCATAATCTGAGTTTTCATTCAATATTGTTTGCTGAGCTCCGTGCCTCCTGGCTCCTGCATTTGGGTCCAAACCTACCACCCACTGACAGGAACAGTCTGAATGATGAATTGAAACAATGTCCAAACATAGAGCAGTTTAAGAAAGTATATAAAAATGATTTTTAAAAGGTACAAGGATGAGACTGTATAAATATCACTGACGGTTGACATAGTTTCTTTTTTCCCCCTCTGTTTTATGTTTTTTTTTTTCTTATTTTATTTTCTTATTTTTTTTTATTTGGAAGCGGGTTAATTGATTTAATAGTGTAAAGTGAAGGGGTGGGAGTAGATACATTTTGACTTCCTCCCACTCCCTTTTGAACATGCAAATGACAAATTTATTTGGCTCTGTGGTTGTTGTTTGCTTTTTCTGTTTACTTTTTTGTTCATGTCTTTTATTTTGTTCTGTTTTTGTTCATGTTCAAAATAAAGTTTGTATTGTGTAGTGTTTCCTAGCCTACTCTTGTCAAAGCTCATCTAGTCAACTCTTTTCTACTCTAGCGTCCACAGGTTTATATTGCATTATTCAATAAATACTTGTAATACTTTCATGGATTCTGGAGTATTTGTCACTTGTCTTTGTTTCTAACATTTTAGAGAAAAAATGATTAATCTATCAACAATGGAAATAATTACCAATTCTTGCGGCCCTATGCGAGTGTATGTAGAGTTTGTCACCATCAGAGATATTTTTTGTACTATATTCCATTAGTTTTTATTGAGAACGCAGGGATATATTGCTCTAATCTTACGTCATCTACTGTTTTTCAGTTTAGTTCAAAAATTAATGAATTCATATTTCTGTCTGACCATGTTCTGCACTCCGCCGGCTTCTGTCCTGAATGCCGGGCTGCCATGAGCGGCCAAGCCACCAGAGAAGTTCCTGTTGAGGATGGACAGGTAGGCTGTGAACTGCTGCTGCACGCGAGGCTCTAACACCCACACCTTGTACTCTGGAAGAGAGAGACACTCATCATCCTCATGTCATTCCTCACATGGTGTTGCTCAGTGTTTGTTGTGTGTGAGAGAGACAGAGGAACTCCGTCTCACCCAGGAAGTACCACGCCAGAGCGGCTCCTCCAGCGAGGAGGAGGATGATGACGGTGATGAGGGTGGCCATGAGGCACTTGCAGGTTTTAGTCCTTCTGGCAGGAGGAACCACAGGTTGTGTTCTTGCTCCTGCCTGTGGAGAACAGAGACAAATCACCTGAGATTTGTATTTCCAGTCAGTTATCGTTTTCTGAAAAAAAAATAAAGGTTTAACGTTAGGTGGGTTTACCCTCCTCTTCATCTCTGTGATTATAAGGAGGTCAAAGGGCAGACCCAAATATTCTTTTGCCATGTGTAAATTAATGTTGTTTCTGGCTTAATGTGTCATAGGCTGGTTTTACACTTGTCTTTTCAAAGCGACTTCTGTCATACAATCATGCCAGGATGCATCAGATGTCAAGTCTTTTCGCTCTGAGATCGGATCTTGCTCGCATTTGGATCCGATCAGGTGGCCTGACTCGCACTGAGTTTGGATCTCAGTGAGGTTTGGACACCATCTGGGCACAATCCAGACAATTCATGAGCTCATATAATGGAATATACCCGATCACTAACCGATCACATTTTAGTGTCAAGTCCGGACACACATGCACAGACACAGCTGAGTTCTGATCAGGCTAGCGAGCACAAAAATCACAATCACACAAAGTCTAACCATGGCCTTAGATTTCCCTCAATTAAATGTGTTTTCTTGGGATAATGAAGAAAATTCTCAATCGGTGAAGACAAAATCTCCCTAAGATGGACTGAACACCATTTCCCTTGAAAAACCTCTTTTTTTTTTATTGCGCAAACAACATGTCCAAATGTGTTGTGACATGTTGTCAAAGTAACTTAAGAGTGTCTCCTGCTGCTGATCACCATGTGTTGTGTCACACAGCCTTTAAGAGCTGCTGACCATTAAAGAAATCCATTAGTCTGGGTTTCATGATGGTCTGAAGGCTGTTTCAGAGACTTTTCCACTTTGGGACAAGTAGAACTGCAGATCAAACACTGAAAAATTTCTTGGCATAAAAATGGTTAAACTTAGAGATATTCAATATTGGCACAAAACACTGTTTATAAGTGACCTCAATACTTCAGTCCAAAAATGATTCCTAGTGGGCATGTGTATCCTAGGAGAAATATCAGCCTATTTAATATGAACATTTAGACTGTATTCCAAAGCCCAAAAATACTGACCTAAAATGAAAACAAGTGGTGCAGTTTATGTATGTACGAGATGAAATAAGGTCCTGTGTTTCAAAAGTGTTTACTTAAGGCTCTCCCTATAGTGCAACTCACTTAAAAATAGCTCAGCCATGGGAAACTGGTCCACAGAGGATAGGAAGAGTTGATACTCATGTTTTTTAAGCCATTTTCTAAAAGGTTAAAGGGTTATGTTTAGCCTTCAGTGCAGTACACTTGGCCAGATATACATTTTTGGGCTGTGCCCTTTTACACAGAGATTTTCTAAGGCTAGTCCTTTTTTAATTATTGGATCCAGCAGAGTCCAGTCTCTTGGTGTATATCTGGATATTTCTGCGTCAGTGAATGCAACTTTTCATCAAGCACAGATTTCATACACAATCAACACAAGTGCCTTAATTTGGCAACATATAAGAAAAAAAAAACTTGTTATGAATAGGTTTATATAAAAGATAAAGCTTTCTCCCCTGTTGCAGCTGAGTTTGAAATAGTTTGAATGTATGTAATGGTCTATCCGTCAGCTATGTCCAATGTATTTATGCATGAGCACCACTGACCCCATTGTCCGCCGGAGCCGTGATGACCCCCAGGTCACATGAATGCGCCTTCTCAGAGCCGTGCCCGAGCGCCATGGCATCACTCCAAATCCCTTAGTGCTCCTTGAGAAACCATCTCACTGTGCGGGGTGCTCGTCGATGGATTTCCAGTCCAGCAGCTTTCATTTAGCACCTCCGTCGAGCCCATAACCAGACATGTTGCTATGACAGACCGTGGCAGAGAACGGCTGCCTCTCTGTTTGTAAGTCCAAAGGTAGAAAAACGTTGGTCAATGTTTCCCAAACCCAGCTCCGATCTGTCTAATGCATCAATAATGCATCAATAGTCATAGAGTTCTCTGTATGCCCTGGTTGCTAATGGATTAAAACAAAAATAAACCCACAAAGCCATATCTTACGGACATAAATTAAATCTGTTTGTCCTCTTCTCCTTTTGTTGCATGATCATACATCCTGCAGGGCATCTTTTGTATCTGCAAGGCAGGCAGGTAGGAAGCCTGTTTGGTGATGTCGCCAGTCAACACCCAGCAACAGAGATGCTCTCATTTAGCTCCCCTACACAGGTAAACCTAATGGGAATAATGCATGGTGAGGCTGTTTGCATAGGCTATTCATTCCCTGGAGTCCCTTTAGTTTTCCATGCAAGCAAGGAACCTGGTTTTGCTGTACAGAGCATTGAGTATTAGCAGATTCATTAGAGAGCGTGTTTTGTAGCCCTAATCTTTTAATAGAGGGAGAAACGGTGGACAATATGACACATGTGCAAGCTGAACCCAAAAGCAGACCAGGCAGGCAAGGTAAGGTGAAACAAAGTGATTCACTCTGAATAAGATGTTGAGGTAGAGGTGAAGGTTGGCTGGTGCTGGATCTGTGGTGTAGGGGGAAAGAGACAGGCGGAGATCCGGGGCTTTGAGCAGACTGGTGGGCTCGGTGATTGGCAAGGCAGGCTGGCAGGCTGGTGAACATGTAGTTGCACGACGAGCCCACGAGGATCTTATGTGGCAGCATGCGGGGTGTGTGTGTGTAGTGCAAGGCCTGATGATCTGGTGGCAGGCAGGTGCGCTGATAGCAGGATCCGGATTAGCTGGGTAGAGAGGCAGGCAGGTGGGTCGAGC
>OMLB01013703.1:4514-15621 GCA_900302555.1 Myripristis jacobus
GAGGGGTGAACGAGTCGACGGTGGGATGGCGATGCCTGCCTGGCCTTCCCGCCCACACTGTGGACAAACACTGTGTTTTATGTCAGGAAGTCTAATTAGAGTTAATAAAACCAGCATGTGAAACGTCTGCGATTCTTCCATGACAGAAAGAGGAAGTGGGGTGCAGAGGAAGAGGCTCGCTCTGAGAAAGTAGTGCAACCCCACACAGGGAAGGAGGCCATGAAACCCTGACCTTTCAGCTTAAGGACAAGGCACTAGTGCAAATTGCATAACAGGTGTGGGATGTGTGTGTGTGTGTGTGTGTGTGTGTGCGGAGTGTTGGTTGATATCCATCAGAGGAAAAAATGCACTCTGTCATGCATCCGTTATAGATAAACAACAGTCAGCCTAAACCAATGCATGTGGATTTACTGTATCATCAAATCTGCTGACATCTTTCTCTTTGATGAAATCCTGTGAACTGGTGAGATGCACCAGAGTGAGTAGTTCCACACCGAGCACCCAGACTGGCGGTTAGGAGAGATTGCATGAAACACGATTGCAGCAAGGTAAAAAAAAAAAAAAAAAATCACTAATCAGCTTGTTTACACAATTTTCTTGATATTAGTTGGCTGATGTGCCGTATTCTGCCGTGTTTCAACATATTTACTGTACACACGCTCCCAGCGATTCCTGAAACAAGTGAAGCTGCTTTGGAAACAAGCGGAAATGTCTCATTCCGCGAGATTGTTCACACTGAATCGGAGACTCGACGGCTTTCGTTTGCAGTGTTTAAAAAATCATCATCGCATTCATTTGCACACAAACACACAGACATGTGTTATGTCAAAACTGAAAACCTTGCGATTCTGTTTCTAGTTGTTTTGTTGTTTTTTTTTCATCTTTTTCCAAGGCGCTGAATCCACGAGGGCATGTCCCGAGGTTACGGGGTCCCGGAAAGACATTTGCAAGCCATTGTTTGACGTAAACAATGTATAAACAGTTGTCAACAAGTTTGTTTTCATTTCCTTGTAGGTTGACTAGTTGGGGATTTGGTGAAGCCTTCCTCTCAATAACAGTGACTTAGCTCAGTGTTTATATCCAGACACTGGAAAAATCTCCATCATCTCACGTTCAGCCTTACAGTCTTGTTTTTATTAAAACAAAAGAAAAAATCTGCCCGTGGCATGAGACAATCCCTCTTGTTTCCACTGCTGTTTCACTTGTTTCAGGGATTTTTTCTGGGAACAAGCACAAATATGTTGAAATAAGGCAGAATAAGGCAGATGAGACCACTAGGATCAAGGAAATGACACTTAGTTCATGAGACTTCTTGAAAAAAAGTTGATTTGCATTGGAAACAAATGAGATAATTTTATTCCCCTGTCAGATGTGTATCACTTGTTCAAAGAAAAACATGATTTGAAGATTCAGCATGAGATTAGATGGCTTGTTAAGATTGAGATTTTTGCACTGGAGCGGTTCAGTGTGTGTCGACTGTGAGCAAAAACAGGCACATGTATAATCCTGCATCTGCTCAGACCGATGACTCACACCAAAAGTGTTCAAAGCAAATCCAGAAGCGAAAAAAAAAAAAAAAAAAAAGCCCTGCGCAAAACGAGAGGCATGTCGGTCAAAGAGTCACCGCTCTGAGAGTGAGGATGACTCATTTCAAAGTGATTCATTGGGTTTGCGGTCGCAGAGATAGGACTCGGAGCCAAAAAACTCTTCCACGAATTTGCTGGCTAAGGAGAGCAGCAAGCCCAGGCAGAGGCACAAAGACGTAAATGCAGCTCTGTTGTCAGCCAGCAGCCAGCATGGGACCCAAAGCCAAATGCCTTTGATTACATCAATTACTGCGGCTCGACGGTGCCTCGGGGACCCATCCAACCGCCATTCATAACAATGGCTGCCACAGATGAACCTATCCGGCTCAGGTTTCCGTCAGGACAGGTCATCACTCCTGCACTCAAAACGATACAAACAGATACGATGTCAGACACGAGAGAAAAACACACACATGTACACACCGCGTATTTTCCACACACGTGCCACAAACGCACACAAACACACACACACTCGCCACAACAGCCGGGCAGGTAGGGAATACACCAAACAGCCGAGGAGATCGTTTCACTGACGCTCAAGTGCCGTGTTGAAGGAGAGCACAGGTGCAGAAACCAACCTCCCTTGTGTTTGCTCTCTGAAGAACTACTGTTTGGCTGGGTGACTGCAAGTAACTTCAGGTCAATCCCTGCCTAAGGCTTACCGCAAGACTCGTCTGGCGGATTTAGCTATTCTGCCGCTCTCCCTCTCCCCTCCGTACCTCGGAGATTGAAAGATAAACGGCGAAACATCCGCAGATGACAGCTTGTTATTGTATGTTTGTCATGTGTGTGTGTGCAAGTGCGCACGCATATATGTGCGTGGGCGGGGGAGCTGACAGAGCTGCAGAGTTCAAACCCATGGCAAACCCGTTTCTTTGCCACAGGAACACACTCCTGGATCACCCCTAGCCGTTTTCTATAAGCAGAGACGAGGGAAGACAAAAGTACACCCATCAAATGACAGGAGGGCTTTGTTTACCGGCCGGTTTGGCAAACGATCTGTAAATTTGAGCTTGCAGCGTGAACCGTGGGATGGGAAGCCGAACAAATAACAGCTATAGGTGTGAATTATGTCACGACGAAAGGCTCGACTGACACAGGCTTTTCCAAGGCTGATGCTGATACTGGTGTCTTTTGGGCTGAGGTTGCTGATAGCTGATCTTCTCTGCCTTTCTTTGGTATCTTTTAAATCTGAAAATCCTGCCAAGAAATGTATACGAGCAGCCTCTGTTTTTTTCTCACTTTTATTCTTATCAGGGTGGATAAGCCTCAGAAACAGCATTTAGCCACTGGGACACTGAAACCCACTCTACACTGACCAAATCTCCACTTTAACACACCATTTAGTGATTTATTAAGTCTTAAAAATCTTGTTAATCATCCAACAAGTGTGAAAAGTCACAGCGGGGACAAAATAATCCCAGTTGTTTTCAATGCTAAGCAACTTGTTTCCTGAATTTTCTGGAAACAAGAGTCACTTTCTTGATAATCCGCCTTATTCCGCCCTGTTTCAACATATTTATAGCTGAACTTTTTGCCGTAAATGAGATTATTTTAGGGCAAACAGCTCGTCAAAGCACTCTGGGGCATATTAAGCCATAAGGTATTAATTCAGTAAAACAGCTCATCACAATTCAGTTAATAAACTGATGTGTCAGTCCAACCCGGGTCACAATGTGTTTGTAAATTTAGACGTGTGCCTCGGTCTGTCTCACGCAGCAAACAGAGGCTTTGTCTTACGCTCTGCCAGCAGGGTCGGCTGTTTACATGGGAAGTGGACCTGGATCTAACTAAGCAGCTTGTCCTGAGTCTAAACAGGTGAAATCTCTTAAGACGGCCCAATCAGCGGCTTGAAGGCTCCCTGTCACCGCTCTGGCTCTAGTGATGAGTGGAGTAAACAAACATGAGTGAATGGGGTGTGTGAGAGATGAGTCATCACCTTTCTCTCTCTCTCTCTCTCGCTCCCTCTCTCGCTCGCTCGCTCTCTCTCCATGCTCTGCGTTCCTCAGTCTGCTGAACATCCGCTTCCCTGAAGGCCCTCGTCACCACAGGCATACTTCAGCAATTACCTTTCGCCCACACGCTGTCAGTCACATGGACGGTAATAACAGGCTGTCGCACTGTCCACTCAAAACTCACTCGCCAGCACTCTCCAGCTCGCCCTCTCTCTCTCTCTCTCTCTCACACACACACACACACACACTCGTCCACAAATAGGCCTGCTGCGCACATCATGAATCTGATTATTAGTGTCAGCTTAGACTGATATATCAAACCTTATCAGTCACATAAACCATAAGTATAACAGGATTATTCTTCTTATTCTTATTCTTATTCTTATTATGGTTCTTGTTTTTCTTCTTGTTGTTGTACTTATTATTCAATACAACAATATAACAACACACAGAGGTGCTCTTACGATTATCTTATTACTTTAATTATTCATTAGTTTTGCTTATATTCCTATCAGCTGTCTTCAGTTGCTTGAATCTGTATTCATGCATACACTATGATCAGATTCCACCTTCAATGGACAGCTGGAAGCTCAAAGTTACAGGTAAAAAGCCAAACCTCCAGACCAGCAGCCAAAACTGTCCATAAACAAAACTCTCTTGACATTTGCCTGTTTAGGTTTTGCTGCTCGTACCCTTTGCTTGTGGAAAAAAAAAAACAATAAAGGTGATACAGGTGTATTTACGTGGCAAGACAGCGACAGGGTTATATGTGTCTCACACCTGCCACTGAACAGAAGACTGTGTAAGTTTAATTAGTGTGGATTTGACTGGTAAGTTTTATAGAAGGCTTTCCTGTCATGATAAGAGACACTGAATTCTTCCTTTTGGCATGAAAAGGTTGGATTCTATAATATGAATATTGGTGAAAAACACTGCAATACACATACACTGGCATAAAAAGCCCTGCTGTTCAAATTCTGCTGATTTCCATTTGATCACTCTGACAGCTTCTTAGGGGAAAAGTAGGTACAAAAAGGTGTAAAAGACTTGTTGATGCTGTGCACACTTGTCATTTTTTCCTTCTTTTATAGCCGTGCTCTCATCACTTTCCAGCCCTTTCATCTTGGACCTGAGGGCATCTGGGAAGAGGATGTTCGATTTACTGTAATGCAAAGTGGAAAGATGCCTCACCTCTTACTCACGCGGCGCTTTGCAGCATAATGCGGCGGCACGCTGTTCTGATAGGCTTTGCCAGTCGACACATGAGAGGCAGGTGTTACATTGATCAGCAGGAATAAATAAACTAGTCAATGGCATTTTCCGTGAAAACTGCTACTATTCATTTGCCTGCAGTATGAAAGAATACACTTGGGAGACCTCGTTTAGTGAGTCAGTGCCACTCTTGGTGGGTGGCAGCCACTTGTCACTCTCCACAGTGTGGAGTGGAAATTGAATCACTGAATTGTACCTGGCCTCTTGCAGCAGGCGGCGCAGAGAGCTTTGACCTTTTTCTCCGGCGTCACTGTCAAATTGTGAGAGCATTAGAGCACGACAATAACTCAGCCTGTTTTCCATGACTCACAGGAGCGCCGCGCACAAAAGCGCCGGATTGATATGCCAAGTCAATAAAAAAACATTCTGGAAGAAAAATAAAATTGTCAGGCCGTTTGCTACCAATTTTGCCTCAGAAAAGGGAACAGCTGCTCGCTCCCTCCCCCTCCCCTCCCCCTCATTAGCGCCCCTGTAAAGAGACCCACGGTGAAATTATGAATGGAGAACGATGGAGTTGAGTGCTATTCCAAATAGCAAATTAATTCATGATCCCAATTAGCATCCTTATGGTCTTACTGTAGCTAAAATGCAATGTGTAATTACATAATGCATGAAGTGGGTATAGAGTAAACAAAGAATTTCATATTAGGATGCAAGGCTTTTTCCAACATCTTTGACTCTGTGGAGGAGAACTCATCAACTTCTTAAATAATAGCCTGCAGCCACTTTGAAGGCCGACCAGGGATTCATGCAGATTAATGGAATCCTAACTGGCACACGGTGCAATTTATAGACCAACATGCAAGATATTATGACCCAAATTCTGTCCATTATTAAAAACTGCAACATCTCCCTACCATTGCTAGCCTATTTATGTCATCCAGTTTCCATGGCTACCATGCTATAGATAAAATCTAAAGCGCACGTTTCAAGTGCAGCATCAACTTTCCCTTGCGAGCAGAGAGGAGGGATGACACTGCCTCACATTCGTCAGTGCGCTCAAACACAGGCAAGCCATCTCTTCCCATTAGCAGTGACAACAGACACAGCAGCTACGAGGAGGGTGTTATTGTGCAACATCTCAGAATCTGCAGGAAGATTAAAAAGGAAAAAGCATGGCGTGATGTATGCGCCGTTCTCTCCTGATCTAAAATGGAGAAAAATCCACCTCATTGCAGAATACAGTGCATCCACCTCAACCTGTCATTTAGCATTACGTTCAGTGTTAAAATCTTGTTTTTTCCTCGAAACAAGTGGAAAAAAAAAAAAATCTGACAGTGGGAGGAGATAATCCCACTTGTTTCCGATGCAGTTTCGCTTGTTTCAGGAATTTTTTTTGTGGGAACAAGTGTAAATATGTTGAGACAAGGCAGAATAAGGCAGATCAGTCCACTGGTAGTACTCGATTCAAGCAAATTATGGAAACAAGCTGATTACCATTGGAAACAAGTGGGATTATTTGATCCCACTGGCATATTATTATTTATTTTTTTTAGAAGAAAAACAAGATTTCAAGACTGCATAGTAGCTCTGACCTGCTTTATTAACATGTGCTGCAAACAGGCCAACATTATATACTGGGACACAATAACACAATAGGCTGATGTTTGTAATGCTATTTTGTTTTGCATGTGTGCTTGTGGAAATAAAATCAACCCACCACACACACACACACACACAGACTCAGACACAAAAGGGCACCAAGGCCAGGATGACAGTATTCTTCCTTCCGCAGCCGCACATGGACCCTCTCCCTGTGTTTCCCCCCTGTTACAGTAGGCCAAACACGAAATGAGAATGTCCTTCTGAGAACAAAAGAGCACAGGACAGGGCTGGCAGCAAAGCGCCTCTGTTCCTTATTTCCACCGGTGCTCACCAGTTCAGCAAGGGCAAGCCGGAGCACACACTCACACACACGCACACACACACACAATACCTGGCTGGAGAAGGAAGATGACATCATTTCTCCACAATGAAATGACTCATTGTTCCCCATATAGCTTCAAACACAGACCAAACAGATAACAGTCTATTGTGAGGCAGAAAAAAAAAGAAGTAGAAAAGAAAAGAAAAAAAAAAGATGAAGCCTTTGTCAGCAGAATAGCCAGGTCATTACATTGTGAAACATAAACCATAAGATGGGGCTGTTTTGCTGCTAAAAAAAAAAAAAAACCAGAAGGAGACATGCATCCTCCTCAGAGCCCTCAGTATCAAAGGCAACACTGACCGGGCTGCTTGTGGAAAAGAGTCTACGTCTGATACATCAGATTTCGATTCCAAAGAGCAGCCGTACGCAAATCAATAAAGTAGGTCGGCCCGGGCCTTCTAATATGACATAATAAGGATCAGGTTTGATCCGGACCACTGACATACTGGAGGATCTGTGGTTCTTTGTCTGTGGAAAAACAGCCCGCTGCTCCTCATCGCGGACGATGGCTGGATCTTTTACGCCACCTCCTGGTTGGATATGGGACGGACCCACACCGCATCCTGCACTGTGTCCTCCAGATCCAGATTTACCACCAGTATAGCACATTGTAGTTTACAGCAGCGGTACCCAAACTAGAGTACGGGGACCATCGGGGGTCACTGACGATGCTGCATCTGGTCCCCAGCAAAAGAAGAAAGAGATTAATTGCACATTTCTGGCATTTGTTGGAAGTTGCAACATGAGAAAGTGTAATTTGTTAATTGTAATTTCATGTGATCCTAGTTTGACTGGACATGTTTGGTCTCCCTCAGTCAAAATCCTTGAAAACTGGTAACTGGTGGTAAATCTGTCAGATTTAGGGGGTTGATTTCATCCTCAGTGGAATCGAAAATGTCTTGCAATTGTCATGGGAAAAGCTCATGACTCATGCTTTAACTTGTTGTAAGGAAGTTGGGTGTTATAAATTAACTGGAACCATGAGGTATCAGGAAATCTAGACTGAAATCCTACCTTTAATCACTTCATTACAGCTCCTTTTTAAAGTCCCTTTAACATCGCTGCTTTTAACACGATTGTTTTATTCGAATTATTTTATTTGCTTGCTGTATGTTTTATCCTATTTCTTTTAATCATATTTTTTTATGCTATTCGCTCGCTGAATGTTTTGTCCCATTTATTCTCTTTAATTGTAAAGTGTATTGGGACCATGCTGCGTGGTGCTTCTGCACTTAAAATAAAATTGACTGACATAGGGCATCTTTAAGATTTTTTCATGGTAAATTTTATGAAGAGCCAGTATAAAGAATGTAAATATGACCTTTGTCAATTCTATGATGTGACATGTTCCTTTTCAGATGTTTTATTAAGCATTTATTGCCAAACTTTGTATCCGACTACATACAGTGTTTGAACTGTGGTTAATAATTTCCAGTTTCATCAATAAAAATACAGTTTTGAGGCTCTGACAGGGCAAAACACCAATACACTGCCGTAGCACCTCGCCTACCTCACACTGAGGACGCTGGATGCTGCCACTGTGCATAAAGACATGATGCATCACAGCAACGTCTCTCTGGAGGGCCGCACACCAGCCAGGAGAAACCCCAAGTCTGAAATAAATCTGTTTCCTTATTATAATTCCATCCTCTCTTATTATGTATTTGACCTACAGATTTGGAAGTCAGTCATCCTGATGATTTAATAATGTCTAGATTGTGGTTTGTTTCCCAATAGCTTTTTGAATCTTTATTATGAACAATAGCAGGAATTAAAACAAGACCACAAAAAAAAAATCCTCCACTTTTTCAACATGCTGCTGAGTCAAAAGGTCAGTCCATTCTGTAGTGCAGTCAATAAGAGCCAAATTTGATTTATATTTCAGCAGTGAGAGCCTAGCTGATGCCATTATTTCCTTTGTCATGGCCTTAATAAGCAGTTGCACTGAACCACGATGAATATTTAAAGACAATTAGTTTTGCAACAAAAGCTGTCAAAATGTTTGTCCTACCACACTGAGGAGAACTCAGAAATGTATCAAAACATGTCATTGTGAAAAACAAACTTGTTTTTGAGCTGATCTTTGGAACCAAAATATGATACTCACTTTCCTCTGATAGAACAATAGTAAACAGTATGCTTTCATATAGTCAGTCTTACTGTTTCTGGCTTGTACGGACAGATGTTTCAGGAGAGTGGTTAACTCAGCGGCTCAGTGCTCAAACACCTTATTATGGAACTGCTCGGTGTCTGCTGGTTTTTATGAAGCTTATTCATTTCTGTGAAGGGCGACATGCCAGCCAGCACTCCCTCGGCCTCCTGTGCTTACAGCAAAAGCTTAAATGTGGCTGAACGTCTGTCATTATCAATGTTCTGCAATCAATTACAGAACACTGATCATGTTTAGGATTAAGACACCTGACAGAAAACAGTGACACATCAAAAACTGCATCTTTTCACCATTCAGTTTATTTTGCAATGCCTTGCTCACTGTCATATACCTAATTTCCCAATAAGTTAGGAAACACTTGAAAACAATATATGGTAAATGAATTCTGTGTGAACATAAAATTCATGAGGGGAAAACAGGCAAAATTCACTCCTGCACAGTAACATGTTTCTAAAAGTAAGACTCGTCAAGTCTTGCACTTTTAAAAAGAGAATTGCTTAAAAAGGAGAATTGAAATGCTAAGTGTTTGTACATGACTTGAAAACCAAAACCAAAAATGATTGTGCAAAATATCAGGGAGATAAGAAACAGGGGAAGAGAGATCACATCCAAGCCTTCTTTTGAGTACATCTCAATTTTTTTGGATGTAAAGCTGCTGAGGGACATTTGCACAGTCACCTCTGCAGCTCATTGACATAATTCATTTGACCATACATCCTTCTCGTCGGGACACACACGTGGGATCAGCGATGTCCCCTCTGGAAATACTAATCCATTTACTTATGCTAAAAAAGGCAAACCTTTTTGAACTTTTATCCTCCCTAAATATAGCAGAAAACGTCAAGCACTTAAAATGCAGGCATATTCTAAGGCAACATGTGAACTAAAAACAAACAATATACTGTATAGGGAGGTACAGGCTCCTTTGTCTTCTGCACAAGGGCATTCCCATACCAGATAAAAGAATATTTTCTAATGCAAAAATGACACCATAGCTATCATACAAAGTGAACTACTGAATAGAAAAGACAAAAACATCAACACACAAAAACAATACTGAAGTCATAATAAAAGTGTTTTAACTTTCAGTAAATCAACTATTTCCTTTCTTTGCTCTCGTCGCAAAGAAAAGGAAGCTAGTTCTCTCTCTCTCTCTTATTTTTTTTTTTTAGAACATTAAGAGCAAATCATTAACACTGCATCCCTGTTTCTGAAGCTTAACCAAGGTTACTAACTATGGAGGAACCTGCAGCACACAAACCCCAATCCATTCCTTTTTCACTGTGATGGATGCTCAAGGCCTGTCTGACATACATCCCTCACCGAATGAATCTATTAACAATGCCTTGAGACAGGTCAACAGGTACGGTGGTCTCTGTAAGGGCTCATGCTCATGATTAGAAAAGGGAGAGGTTAGAGATAACTACATACATCAATTTAAGGAGATACTTTGCATAAAATGGATAAAACGCATGTAATGTAGAACGGATTTGAACTAAACTCCCGCGCAAACTCGTAAAAACACCAAATTTCTGCATATAATTCACACTTTTGCCGAAAAAGCCGTCTTGGTTTTCACATTCTCGAGGACATCGTGACCCTCGGCCACTGAGAGGGACAAGTAAAAGGTCCAATCTATCCACTGAAGGGACAGTGAGGAGAGGACACACACTGACCAGGCAGCCCAGAGGCCCTGAGAGCAAAACGTAAAAAACACACAACCCACCCTCATCGGCCTGCCATCGGACTCAGTGGACACACAGCCACAGCAGTTCCTCACAGCTCAGAGAAGTCCTGACCCAAGGAGTCCGCCACCAGGAAGGAAAAAACAAACAACAAACAAAACAAAACAAAAAAAGCCCATCCCTTTATACCCAGAAGCATGGTCTGGGGCTAAAAGGGATGGGATGCAGTGATTGTTTGGTCTGCTATCACAGAATACACTGTGAAGATGTGCAAATGTATGTACAGAAGACGAGGAGGAGGAGGAGGGGGATTTGCTATTGTTGCCTGATTGAGCGCACATCTCCCGCCGTCCTTTTTCCTGCTGATAAACAGAATGGGTCTATGACGCAGCATGCAGGAAACACAGTATAACACAGGTCTCTTTACAATGCGGCGCACTGGGAACGACACGTCTGTGCCATCTACTGTACGGCAGGCGGTGGCAGAGCATGAGAGTGGGTAGTGTCATGTC
>OMLB01013726.1:3320-17031 GCA_900302555.1 Myripristis jacobus
GGATTGGCCTAGATGGAACACACACACACACACACACACACACACACACACACACACAGCACCACTCAAGGCCAGTGACTGTGCGCGAAGCAGTGGAGATCAATACAAAAACCTTATAGGCAAACATGCTGTAATGCTGACTGCTTGTCAAGCATATCTGACAGCACCACAGGAAACTGCTCCATGCAAACAGGCAGGCTCAAACAAACAGGCCCTTCATCCTGCCTTCTGGATAATAGGCTAAGAATTGCAAGGGGCTTTTATTTCAGATCTCCTAACAACAGTCCCTACCGCTCATCAAAAACCTGGTTAAAGCTCCTGTGTGTAAAACATTTACCTCCATACAGAATCCTCATCCATCAGTCAGAGCATGCTGGTGGAGACTGGTTTCTTTTGTGTTTACTCTATGTGTCTGGGCTAATGATTTGGCCCCAAACACGCAGGACTAACTGCAAAATGGAGGAGGCTTAACTAAAAAAAATTAGTTATACAGTAGGCGGACGTGACAAAACAGAAAATATGGCACATTTGGACGATGAAAAAGTGACAATTCAGGTGCAACAACACCCTGAATTAGCAACCTGAAGAGCAGCACTTCAATTTGCAACAGCAGTCTATGTCAATATAGTTGATAGCTATATGAATTACCAGTAATACTGATCATACACCTATTTGTACAACATAATTATTTTTTTTCTGCAAACAATACAGTATCATACCATGGAAACCCTTTGTGGTGCCGGCTCCATTGTGCAGTTTGTTTTTTTCTGCAACATATCAACTGTCATTTAAACTCTCCGAAAACAAACAAACAAAAAACAAAACAAAACATAACAAAAAGGATTCGAATACTGAGTTTGCTGTTGATTACCATGGCAACAATTGCACTTTCAAACATTTGGGGCAGCCCTACAATTATCAAAATAATTGATTAATGTTCTGTCTATTAACTCATCGATTAACTGATTATCATATCTGCCACAGTGGGAGGTGGGGTGGACAAATTAACCAGCAAAAATGCAGTGTTTTGTGTTAGGCAAATCCGCTAGTTACCTCAATCCAGTTGTAACTAAAAGATTCACCACAAAAATATTTTTTGCCACACAGATTGGCCGGCATTTGTAGCACAAATGCCGGCCGTGAGAGCATCACTGACCACAGAAGGTGAGAGAGCGCTGTTTTGTTACCACGAAGCAAATTAAATAAACCCAAAACGCAAAAGACTGCTCCGGCTGAAACTAGAGTAGTTCAGTGTTATTTGTTACAGATTAGCCACCACAGTTGCAAAGCCATACTTAAAGCACAAGTAAGTGTCGCTATCTAAGACGTGAGAGACGGCCATTTGATTCACTGAGCCGAATTTGGCTCTCGCTAAAAACATCCTGTGCAGTGGGAAAAATAACTGACCTCCTTACAACAACTATATTAAAGTTCCATAATTCAGGTTACATTTTGACAAATTCATGCTGCTTGCGTAGGTCTTCTCTCTGCAGTCTTTAGAAGAGGAAACGAGTGGCGAGTCTCTACGACAGCTCACATAAATTACTACCGCTGAGGGACTGGAGGGGTTGCCACCATCATCAAATTTCAAATTCTCCTGGGTGCAGCTTTAAAATACTTTGACCAACATATGACCGACATATGTGCAGGGATTCACCTTTCTTACTCTCTTAGATAACTTCTTCATTAAATATGGCTACTTAGTGCTCCCACAGTTTGACCTATGTGTGTCTGACATTGCCTTGAGAATTCATTACACGGCTTCTCTAGGACAAATTCAGCCAGGCGTCCCTGTGATCATACAAGTCGTATTCCAGCAGACCGCAGCGAGGCTATGCAGTGAAAGCTGAGACAGGCTGGATGCAGACAGAGTGAAGCGACCGCGTTTCCCTGGTGTGTAACATCCAGACAGATGTTGTGCCTTGGACTAAAGCCAAGCCATATTTTAATAATCGCCCAACCCCTGACTCACTCAGAGTATGTCATAATGTGGCATTAATCAACTCACAAGCATCCCACACAGCCTCCTTCCTCTCCTCCTAGATGACTTGCTCTCACACACTTTGAAGAAGTCTGTGAGCAAAGGGCTCTGCCACTGAAAAAGTAGGCTGTATGCTGCAGCAAGAAGGACAAAATGAAATGACTTTACAGAATGGATCCTTCAGTACATTTGCACTGAAAAAACATCCATCTTAAGAAGTCATTTAGACTCACATTTACTGTTATTCTTCAATTTGTTTTTCTTCAAACAAAGTAAGAAATCTGCCAGCGGGAATATTCTTAATGTGGTTATAAAAGCATCAGTGTGGACAACCATTGCTGTCACAATGACAGATTCACAACGAGACAAATTAAACTACTTACCAAAAAATGTCAATACATCTGCTCAGCCGGTTTACACATATAAGACTAGATGAGACAGTGTATCGTTCCCCTATTTGTCTACCTCCAACATTTTTGTGTTGTTAATTGTTACTGGGGGTAAATCTAAAAAAAAATGTTTTAATTTGTTTTCATAGAGAAACTCATTAAATTCATCATTTGTCATCGTCATGACAAAAAGGGCTGTCAACATCTAATTTTGGTCCAATAAATCATTGACAAAATTAATTTGAAACAAGTGGGATCATCTCATCCTGCTGGCAGATTTTTTTTTCTACTGGTTTTATGAAAAACAAGATTTTAACACTTTATATGAGGCTAAAGGAACTGTTGAGATGGAGATTTTTGCAGTGAAGCCTGTCTACTGTGCCATCCACAAATTAATCATGCTGTCTTTGTGGACAACACACCTCTGCGTCATCTTCACACCTCCCCTCTGGTTTTTGGTTGCATGGGCAAGCTTCAGTAATGAATTAAAACAGCTCTATGTCCGTCCAACATCTGGAAGGTAATTTGATATCCAAGTTGCTTGACCTTCTAGCAGTACATCTCTGACTGTGACATTATATTATTGCTCTTCCATAATTAATCAGCAGCATGCCACTGGCTGGGTGGTTCAACACCACTGAGTCTCTCTGCATGTGGCTGAGCTCAGGAATCTGGACCAGTGACATTCCTGTTGAAAGCAGCTACATGCCAATAAAAAATATTCATAGGTTTTGTGTGAATAATCATTAAAAGGAAGCAACTGTGCGTAACATCTTTGACTAACATACCTACAAAATGACATGGGAATTATTTTGTATAAAGGGACGTCTTGACATTTTTAGTAAGTTATTTTTCTTGGCTTTTTATGGAAATTTGGGGACAAATGCATAAAACTTTTTACGCCAATGTGATAATTGTAGAGAGAATAAAAATACCCAACCAAAATCCAAAATGTCAAGATATTCCTTTAAGCCTCATTCACTTTCAATTATGCCTAGCACTAGCCTGTTGCTAGGAGATCCATGGGTTCAGGGACTGCTGCTGTCGACCCATTTCCAGCCTGGTTAGCCGTGTGTGTGACATTTACATTCTCATTTCCATAATTACACTGAACCTTGAACAGTTGGCATTTCAATGGATGAATGAAACAATGATTAATCTACACACCTCCCATAAACTCCTGGCACTCCAGGCATAAATTCAATGAGCAGACAGACAAAACCTCAGAGAAACATTTGTTTTCCTCCCCATCATGTGATTATATACATTTTGGATACCATTAACATTGTGCTTATAAATCTGGAAATGAATGAATAAAATAAAAACTCTGGCAGAGTAATAGAAAGCATACAACATCATTTTTATTTTAAGAGCACCTGACTAAGGATGATTCATGCCATCGTGGCTTTTGCAACATTAGCCACCACTTAATCATACATCAGTCCATTTCACCAATCAAAAGTGTGCTACAGGCTGCAAGGTGCCAAAAAGAGCAGTACGTCTTATCAAAAATGTCTGGAGGACTAGCTGCCTGCTTTGGACCTAAAAAAAGAGCCCCACTCTTTCCCTTTCCTATCTTAACAAGAACAACAACAGGTATGTGCAGAATGGAGGAACCCTGTTGCCTTTTTTGCTTTTACTATAAGTAAATGCTATTAAACAACAGAAATATTACAGGATATCAACTGTGATGTTCACTACAGCCTAATAATAGCTGGACATATTGCCATTCCAAAGAAAGCCCCTGCAAATCATTCACAAATACATCTGGACTCTAGAAAAGAGTCAAGCAGATTCGCTGACGCAAGAGTCATTTTGTAAAGGAAAAAAAAAGTTGCACAATATCCACACACCAAATTACCCGCAACCTGCAACAATAAATAACTACCCTGCCTGTTTGTCTCATTTGCCCAGTGTTTTGGTGCTTCGTCCACCTGTCCCAGTCAAATTGTGCTCTGACTTCATCATCCGCAGCAGGATCAAGGAGGAGGACTCAGGGGTGAGACATGGCTGCAGCGAATCCCCATAATATGCCATGTATAATTCAACCTCCCTGCTCCCACAGCTGAATAATGGATGTCAAATCTCTGGCATTCTGTCATCGTCGTCCCGAGCTCTAGGTGTGCTCTGTTACTGGGGCTGCAGGGGAGTAGAGGGAGGCCTCTCTGTGAAAGGGCTCGGACGGCAGGCTTGGATTGTTTGCTCAGGTTGCTGCCTGCCTGCTATGGCTGATTTTCCAATACTCCTCTGGCGCTGAATAAAACATGACTTTGCAGGAGAGGAGCCTTGGGGTCGAGGTGCTCAGGTGACACGGCCAGCTGAAGGGCCAGGGGAGGCGTATGTGGTGAATCCGAGTCTGATGGAAACTTTAACCCTCCTTTCTCTCCTGCCTACCATCCCTCACACCAAACTCATATTCTTTCACCCACATATTTTTATTGATGAAGTATTACTTAAAAAATTCAAGACTACATTTTGCGTTGATCTCCTCCTCTTTGCTTCAGTCAGCCGCTTGAAACTGCACCTTTCATCAGGCTGCTCAAAACAGACATCTACTTCTATTAACAAGGCATAAGAATTTTATATCCGATGCAATAACCCTGAAAAATAATAATAATGGTGCATCTGTGACTATTTCTTGTTTGCCATTTACCAGAACATGTAACTTCAAAATCATATGGTTAGTTCAACAGGGGTCCATGGGTAGAGCTGAGCAATTATTCTAATATTATCACAATATGGCAATCATTAAAAATGAAGTATTGTCGTACCACCTCGATGCCCATGCCTACATACTGTGTACTCCAGATGCAAGAAAACATGTTTACCAAAGAACCCAGCAAAAACATCTTACTAGTATTTTTTCAGTGAAATCAACTGCAATTACCATATCGTTCAGCACTAACCATCAGTGCTCAATAATTCATGGGTTACAGTATGAACCCTAGTGCTGTGAGTGACCGTGGTGTAGGTTGAGAGGAACAATGGTCTATAGGTAAGTGAATCTGGGCTAAGGGGTAGCACAGAGACAGAAACCGAGGAAAGAAACAGGAGGATGAGATGCTGATTGGAGGAGCGGACAGACAGATGTCTCCACAGGAGCGCAGCAGTGGAGAATAAAACGCAGCACTCGTGTACATTCACTGGCTCCTGTTCCTGTAACCCAGCCCTGCCACATGACAGGTCCCAATAAAAACAGCACCGAAACACTATCCTCCACACGAAACCTTAATCTCCAGCTCGCCATCGCTTCGGCCCTGTTACACAGAACACTCAAAAAGATAAGCCTAAGCTGTATGTTACAAAATGATCTCCCGGACACAGAGTGTCCCTGCGCTCTCGCACATGAAACTAAACCTCTGAATTCAAAATACACAACTGCGGTCGCTGTTTTTGACCTGGACAATTAATGTTTACATCCGACTTAATCGCAGTAGATTTAACCAATGACAAACTCGATATGTTATCAGGTGATTCGACAATGTTCACACAACACTTATCTGATGAATCAGAACCAGTGTGTTCATGCATAATCACAGCTGACAAAAAAGAAGCCTAAACCTACAGAGGTCAACAAGCTGAAAGATGCGACACCTGCCCCATTTCCTTCTCACTCTTAAACAAAGACTAGAGGGTTTCTATGGAAATGCCTTAAAAGAACATGAAGTCTAATGATGGCTGCTTGCCTGAACGTTGCAGAAGCAAGGTGACCTGCCGTCTCAACCACTTATTTACATGTTAAACAGGCAAACTCAAGTGAGGCTTTGTTGTTTCCACAATGAGCTTAATCCACAAAATGCAAACAGCCGCATTTGAAACTTCAAGGGCAAGTGAGCAGCAGCAGTATGCGCAATACTCTTTATGTAATAACTTATGCGATTCAAGCTCTGCCAGGATCAAAAGGATATGCAGCAACACACTGGCAAAGCACTGTAGATCCATCCAATCAGGTGACATACATTCTGACGAATTAAAAGGAAAAAACGAACAAAGTATCATAAAGTATCATAAAGTCACACACAGGTGGGGGCCGTGCAGCGCTGGGCTGTGAAGAAATAGAGGATGACTGTGTGATTGACACTGTGTACAAAGATGAGTGCGACAGCATAGCTACTTTCTCATCGTCTCACAAGTCAGGCTCCCATTCTTTAAGAAGGGCCTAAGCTACTCCACAAAGGCTCCTTTCACTCAGCTGCGGTCACGTGACTGTGGGAAAACTGGAGGTTCTTCGGCACAAAGGCAAGGCCCAGGAGCACCGGATCCTAGCCCACAAAGATCTTAAGGGAAGGTTAAGGCCTAGGGGGCTTCTCCATGTCCGAATGGCTCGACTCAATTACAAACAGGACTGGTCTGAGTCAACTCAACATGCTACAGACTCCAAACAAAATATTGTTTACATGAGGGTGTTACTCAAAGCAGCTGAGTCCAAGTCAGCTGACAGAGGAGCCTCCTATAGCTGCTACTTCCTGGTCACTATTGAGTAAATAAAGCACTTTAGGGACACTCACATTGCTGAGATAAAACAAGTACCTTTCACTTTGGATGCTGCTTTGCACATCACATTAACCACTACAGCACACTCACTGGTGTTATTGTAAGCTTGTTAACAAGGAATTTCTTGGGGCTGGGTGTTAACAGTTGCTAGATGTCTATCAACACACACTCAAATAATGTCTCTGTAACAAAAATGGCAGACTGCTGACATTTCTGCATACAATTATTTATTCATGTATTTATTATTTGGTGTTGTCTCTGAATGCTTTTATAGAACTGTTTACGGAATACCGGACTCAATTTCCAGAGTCGACTCAGAGGTGGTCTTTCAGTTCGAAATATCTATCCCTACCCCTTCCCCATTTCCCTGCTCGGAGGGTGCACGGTATCTGCTTGGCTGCTTTTGCCAGCACTGGATAGCGGTCCTCATTTTTCTTCTGCCAGCTCAGCAGGTAGCGTCTGCTTTCGTTTGGTATTGTAGTTATGTCTGGATTTCGTGCACTGACATGCGACATGTTGATTATAAGAGGAGCGGCTTCAGTACTGTCCTCTGCAATTCTCCAGTTAATTGCACATTTGCCAGTTACAAAATGATAGAAAATTTTTCCATCCCCCATTGCAATATATTCCCAATACATTTTCAAGAGAACATATCTTGTTTTATAGTCACACTGCAATACCCAGAACCTCTTAAAAATAAAAAAATAAAAATAAAAAAAATCTCCACCTTCTAACTGGACTGCGAAGGTCTATGACTGATGATTCAACTTGTCAACTTTTAGGGTGCACCCCTCGAATTGTTAAGGAGCCTGAGAAAATCTGAAACACAGACATTTCCTTGATTATGGATTTACAGCTTTACAGTCACATATATACCTAAAGTGCTGTCACAAGCTGTGCTCTCAAAAGGTCAGCGCACAGCAGATTCCACGTTCAGCAAATTTGAACTTTCAGCACAGAGCACCACGTACATCAGCACAGTGAGAAAAGAAAAAAAAAGGTCAACACCGGGGGTTGAGGTACGCACAAAACCTTTCTTACGCAACACTTAACGAGTTTGTGCACCTCCACAGCCTACAAGGCTCCGCGGTCCTGTGTAGTGTTAACACCTACACAGGGAAACAAGAACACGCAAGCAGAATTGACCGTTTGGTCTTTGTTTCCATTTTGATTGGCCTCGCCACACTAATGGCTAGACTGTGACTGTATTTGATCTTGTGGCATTTGGTGGGTCGGATCGCCTTAATCCAAAACTTCTCTGTCCACTTCGAGGAGAAGTAACTAAACTAACAATGGTACACAGTTTATAGAGGTAAAATGTATGTTTTTCCAACTACATCAATTCCATGCATAGAATTAATACAAATGAAATGAAACAGCCTGTTAAAAACTCCAGGCTACAAGCTAAACCACCCGGCTATTGTGGTTTTATTAATAATACATGTAATATGTAAGGTAAGCTTTCACTGTTTGAACTTACTGCCATACTGTGATGAATTTTATGTTATTTCGCAATGACAGACTAGTAGCTAATCATTAGCTGCTGCCACCTTAGTGCGAGCTTTTAACTTGGAATTCTGTCTATGAACTTGTTTGTCTGTGCTGGGCCATGACCAAGTCACAAATGCATGAGGTGATGATAGTGGTGTCAGCATGAATATCATGATATCTGCATACAATATGTTTGCATTTAAGCTTGTCCAAAATAAATGTTCTTGTTAAGTTTATGCAACTTATTACTTGTGTGAAATGTCATATTTGTCAATATAAATGGTGATTTCCTCCAGAATGAAGATGGTCATCTTCCCCCGCCACATCACACACCACATCGTGACCAAAATGCTAAATTATTACAGCGGTACATCCTTTCCCACCACAAACAAACACACAGACATGTACACCACATATTTATTTAACTCTTTCTATAGAGACGGGCATAAAGGGTCAGTGATCTGAACAACAAAAGCAGACAAAAGGGGAGTAAAACAAGGAGGCTGTGCGAGAGCCAATAAAAAGGTCAGGCAGGATTGAAATGTGTCTCCCACCTCTATTTGTGAAACACTGCATTGCAGGGGGAGCTGGCTGCTTGTGGCAGGCCCAGATAAGAGCCTGTGGAGCCTTGTGTTTGTCACTGATAGGGGCTGGGTACACAACTGTCTAGAACCAGGGGGACATGACATACATCTTCCTGCTATCTGTTCTTCAAACACAGTCAGGGTTATTGCCTCTGCACTGAGACCTGCCACACGACTGCAGCAATCAGAGAGCTGAAGCACATTTCACAAAAATTACACACCCCTCTGTTCCTTTTGCTACTGTAACATGCGGTTGAGAAATGTCCACGTCCAAAGTTCAATATCGACAAAGTACTGCGTCACAAGCCTATTTCAGTATGCACTGCACATGCGATCAAATGCCAACGAGTATTTTGGGGCAAACACCACACTATTGTGCTTGCACCTCATGTTGTTCTTGCACCTGTTAACCATCACACAAACAAGAGATGCAGAAAACACACCCTTGGCTTTTTCTGACCTCCGGAAGGAAATCTTGTACCCAAGCATCTATCAACGTTACCTGTCTACATCTATCAACACCCTTGTCTTTGTTAGGGGCTTCTGAATGATTATCAGCATGGAACAAAATACAGTCAAATGACATTATTTTGCCAAAAAACCTACCAGCATTACATTTCACATCTACATATAATTCAAACCTCTCAACTTGTGCCACATTGTGCTAATAATAACGTGTTTGCAAGGTAATATGACCAATAATTAGTTACAGAAGAGAAAATGTTATAGCAGCATATAATAGCATATAAAATGTTACAGACCAGACGATGCCTTCACAGCTTAGCTTATCTAGCTTGAGTGTGACTCACCAAAGGGGGAAATCATTAAAAGTGATCAGCAAGGAATAGCAACGTTGATGGAACCACAAGAGCTAGAGCAGACTGCATCAGAGAGAGGACTAAGATGTAAATGATGGAGGCAAAGCTTTGTTTTGGGAATATGGTGTGCACCCTGCTCCCCTGGCAGGTAGTCTCGCCAATTCATGCTGACTTCACCTACAGGCACGCAGGCCGACTTCTATCTCAACTGCATGCGTTTTGCGGTAACAGTCTCTAAATCTTATCAGAATCTTGACGGCTACAACAGTTTGCTGCAATATATACAGAACAATAGTGAGAATGACAGTAAGACAGGAGTGGGCGGACATGACTGGTCCGTTGTGAAAGAAATGTTTGAGATATCTACGTTCTAGATTTTAAATAAAGTCCTTGTTATCACATCTAATCTTATTTTCCACGCCTGCACTGTCTGGGTGGCCAGGTCTTGCACACAAACTGATTTTTGCACTTCAGCTGTGTGTCCACTTTGCTGTACCAGGCATGTTTAACTCACTTGAGAACATAATGTGAAGGCAGTAAACTTAAAATACATTGACTGCCCTTTCAATGAAATGATTATACAATCATACTGAATTAACTGCAAGGACTGCAATCATTCATTTCCACAATATTTTATAGAGTGAAAGACAGCCATGATTGCCTCTTAATAATACATATCCCAATGACAGAAATTAACTCATAAAATGCATTATGATTACACTTGCCCTTCCAGCTACAGCGCTGCATTTGATTAGAAAATCCACTGAACTCATTTTACAGCTGCATCATTAACATTAAGAATTGCAGTTGCTATTCATTGTTAGTTTCCATCCATATACATGAGCTAATCCTTTCATTTAATATGTTGTAACATTAGCGGTAATTTAGGAGCATCTGCAAATAGAGCTAGAGCTAGTTTCAGTTTTATATATTGTATGCTATTCTGAGGATTCAATTTTCAAATGATGCCCTCAAACAGACAAATGGTAGCTGCTGTGATGCTTTGGCACTGTGAATGAATTCCACAGCGCTAGGTGAGGCTGTGTGAGGTAACAAAGACCTGCACACAAACCAAACAGAACACTGGAAACACTCGGGTGTTCACAGCAGGAACACCTGCACAGCAAACTCAAAGGCAGAATAATACATGTGAATTCAGCTTGTCACCTAGAGAGGCTGTCCACAGGAAGCTGTTGACTACCACACAGAGCAGAGAGGGGCAGCCTGTCAGGAGTGCAGCTGGTATTACACACACACAGCGCCCGCCAAACTGTGGAGGTGGCTTTGAGCAAGGTTCAGGACCTCAGACTGCTCCAGGTGACCTGCAAAGTCGATGACTGTGTTCTGACATCTCTGATGAAACATGTGCAGAGCAGGGATGTGTGTGTGTGTTTATGTAGCTCAAGATTGTCCCCTTGTCAAGTCTGAGCTAGGGATACATTCAGTATTTTTCTCTTAAAATTGACAAGGTTGTTTTTCTAGCAGTCCTAACTTGTGTGTGTAAATACACCATGCTAGCTCAGTGTGGACCTATTATGGACTATGGATGTGTTGCCAGCTTCTGTCACACACTACTTTGAAAATCACCGGCCTAACTTGAGCCAAGTTTAGGCGTATAATGCAATACGCCACTGAGATTTGGCATTAACAAAATAACAGTGACTGGCCTAAGGGGGTTAAATATTAGCTGCAATAATCTCTAGGAACTTATGACCAAAGCATTTATGATGAGCATGTTTACTGTAGGTTTGTGTTTAGGCCATCTGCACAAGACAAGAAGTGGAGGGTGAATTTGAAAGAAGTGAAAGTGGGTGAAAAGCCATTAGTTCACAGAAATTATCACATGCACCTTCCTCATTAACTCTTAATGAAAACGTGAAGGACTGGAATCTGCCTTGTGTCCAAAGAATCATAAACACGTACATTCAATTCAATCTGGACTCAGGTATTAGACCTGCCTTGCATCCCCATTGTTTAAATTCATTTAACTTGCTCACTGATGGTCACCATCCAACATCCAAGCTCTCCAAAGAAGTTAACCACCCCACTCTCTTACCTCTGACTGTATGCTCTAAATGATTTCCTACCTTTCTCACAACTGGTATGCCCACATGACCTCTGCTTGTCCACGCAACTCAAATATCTTATCATTTAACTGCAAAAACTTGCATAAGTTTTAGTTATACTGTGCAAAAAAAAAAAAATGTTTAAAGAGTACATACTTGGGGGGAGAAGCCTATTGTCCATGGGTTATCTTTAAGGTGAGCAAACGTAAACTAAGGAAATCGCACTCAGTGGATTATGTAACACGATTATGTTCACAGTCTAGTCTTTCTGTACCACAATTACTGCAAACAATAAACGTGACAAGTTAAGAATTGGTTTTAAAAAATCTTATTGAACAGATGTCAAGTCAATCTATTAGGGTTAACACTGGGACATTTAGGGAATAGCAGGGACAACCAAGACCCTTCGTTAATTTGTTTAATATAAATGTATATGGGCTGCTACTATGCACATTGCATGTGGGAAAATAAATTCCTGGGTTCCTGAATGTAATAATGTGAGCAAATTTACAAAAGTAATAACACAGGTATAATTTGTTTGTTTACAGTAATGTTAATGTTAGCTTAACTTTGCCTCAAGCGGAGTTAACATTAAGAAAACAGTGGCTCGTTTGAGGTAATAATGTAGCTAAAAGCTAAATTAACTTATTGTCTGGTTCCTCTAAAACAGTCAGCTCAGGTATCGTTTTTTTTTCTCAATTTTTGTCAGCCGCAGTGATTTCCCCTCACTGCCACATTATGCTAGGCTACCGTAGCTAACTAACGTAGCTAGTTGGCCTTCAACTTCAACTCACCTGTCCAAATTCTGCTGCATTACCACTGCACCCTGTTCCGCCATGATCGTGGAGAAGCGAAAAACACTCAAAAGCTATTTTGTTAGTCGACCAGATTAAGTACGTTACACATAAAATGTAAAAAACTAGAAAATATGGCACGCCTGCTAATTTGCTGCAGCTGAGGTTGGCCTTGAATCCCTAGCTAGCTAGAGAGGCCTTTGTGTTGACACGGAGCGTCAGCTGCAACCTAGCCAATTGTTTTACATCTATAAAACTATCTCTACACGGTCATGTTCAGCTAAAATGTCATTAATCGATGTCCGATACACAATTTCAAGTCAGAATCTCGTTTACATCGGTTAATACTGTGTTTGTCACGAATATTATCGTATCGGCGTGACCGCTTGACTCCATTGACGGACTGTCTCTGAGGTAACGCAAAAATAGCATGGCTGTGCGTAACTGCGTCATCAAAACAAGGACGGTGGCTCAGGTGGAAGGGTCGCATGCGCCCATGAATCATGGGAGATGTAGTTTGACAACGCTTTCTCTCCCTCATGTGGCTAAGAATATCAAATTAATGTTGTGAACCCACTCCCGACAGATCTACCTGAGGGGAACTGAGGCTTTTTGGGAGGACAGCCATCATGAAGATGCACATATGGCTGCAGAACACCTCACACTGCGGTAAGATGTGCTCATCATACTGTCCCGTGGATCATTCCAGCTGCTCTCCATGCCTCTTCTTAAAATACAATACAAAATTAATTTATTATCATTTATTATGATGCACCATAATACCTGGATTTCCTGAGGAAGTGTTGCAAATCGGGCAATTATCACTTAATGAATGACTGACGAGACTTAATCTCTCTCTCTCACTCTCACTCTCTCTCTCTCTTCTGCCATAAATAAGCACCCCATATCCAGGTCAGTGTTGAGCAGTGGCGCAATTCCTATTAAAATAATTTAATAGCTTGTTTGCTGAGACTTCCGCTTTCTCTTGCTCTGTAGGCTACCTTTGGATAAGTCAGGTTGGGTTTGTGAGTGTGTGTGTCTGTGTGTGTGTGTGTGTGTGTGTGTGTGTGTGTGTGTGTGTGTTCATTTTCATT
>OMLB01013741.1:3547-14654 GCA_900302555.1 Myripristis jacobus
CTCTAGCTCTCCCTCTCTCTCTCTCTCTCTCACACACACTCACCCACACACACACACACACACACACACACACACACACACACACACACACACACACAAGCTGAACACACAGAGACTGCTGACACTTTGTTTGTGATTACTGGGCTGATGTGGTGATTAGTGGCCATATAATCAGATTAAGGGTGACAGGAGAGGCAAGAATAATGTGGTCATTGGCTACATCATCTCTCCCTCTCCCTCTCTCTCCCTCTCGCCCTCCCTCGCACACACACACACACACACACACACACACACACGAGCGCGCACGCACACACTCACACACACCACACATAAAGAAACAGAAAGAGCAACAGATTGGAGATCAGATCAGTGAAGATTTTAACTTGCCCGTGGGACAGTCTCCTTTCAATTAGTGACCTAAACAAGGAAATCACTTTCATCCTTGTTACCCGGGTAACTTGGGGACCATCTCATACCCATCTGTTTCTCCCTGATCCCATCTTTTAAAAGAGAAATCCCACGACTCTTTCCTTAAGGGAAAATCTCACTCTTTCCCCAAATCCTCTACTTATCTCATAGCCTCTCTGAATTGACATTTCGACTGTTATTTCACACTGGGTAAACATTTGGAACTCAAAATATCCATCCTCCCAGAGGTAGTAATTTTGGCCTGGGCTCCGTATCCAATGCTGTGTTGAAATCTGATGAACACAAACAAGAAAGCCACTGCCGAATTACAGAGCACAGAGGGAGCTGGGAACACTCCAGGAGGAGAGTTGTAATCATTAAAAACAAAAAGCTAGATCTGAGAAGACTCACTTCACTCTGTTTCTAATTTGATTATTTATGCTTAAGCGTGGATGCAAGCAGCCGCAAGACAGCCAGCGTGTCGATGTATCCGTGTGCGTGTTTTGTTGGACAGATTGAGCAATAATAAAAGGAGAGGCGATGCTCCATATTCAAGAGGCTGTCGGGATATCCATTCAGCAGCCAATGTCTGAGGCTACAGCCAAGTGCTCAGTCCCTAGGGTCACAAGGCGGAAATGAAAAACATGTTTAACCGAGGAGATATTAGCTACTGGTGGCACAACCACTTGTCTGGATGTATGTGTGTTTGAAAAGAGAGGAAATAGAATAAGATACAGATAGAGAAAGAGAAAGAGAGCGAGAGAGGGAGAAAGACAGTGAGAGAGAGAGCACATGAGGGAGAGGGAAAAGGACACACACAAAGTGAGTCTGAAACAAAGAACAAGGCTTTTCCCATGATGGCTTAACTTACAGAACAACATATTCAGACATTTACAACATATGATTCAACAATTACTGGCTGAAATGGAAACCTGCCTTTCCTGCACCCCTGAATCTGAACATTATTGTCTCTCCAATTTCAAAATGCCACAGTATGTTGCTTAGGGGCTTGAGATGATGGTGTTATAAACAATTTAATGTAAAGGCGTGACCAGAATAACATGTGGAGTCTCAGAGGCCCTTAAACAGCATAAATGTTATTTCCTCAATGATAGGCACCTTTCCAACTGAGAAACCCTCATTTCTCCTGCACAACGACAATCTAACCTAACACAAATTATTCAAGAGACGCACCCTACACAGGGCTCCACTCATATTAACACAGCGTTAAAAAAGACTCAAGAGCGAAAATCCAGTTTAGACATGGGCCAGTTATGGACTAGGCATATTACTAAAAGACATAATTCTGAGAAAGTGCGATATACACTCCTCACATTTGGACCAACTAACCCGAATGACAACCAGCGGAGCCGCGCAATAATGGGATAAACCACAGAAATGTGCTGCGATCCACGTGTATAGCATCCCTGTATCCCTGTACCAGAGGAGCAGCGCTGGCACTGATAAAAACGTAGCATCCTCAAGGTAAGGAGCGCGTCTGGAGCGGCGGGGGGGCATTTCCACACACAACTCAGCGGCAATTATAATCCAAATATCTCATTTACCTTCCATCGCAGAAGCTGTGATGACCAGCGCGCATAAAAGCGCAAACAAATCCACTGTCATGGCAGAAGAGTAGTCTCCACAGCCTGTCCCCAAATGACCAATACACGCACGGTGCGCGTCAAAAGAATCCCTCAGTTGTCAGAGAGCGGTACTCCAGCAGATAGCCTGTGTTGTGAGTCACATTTCAAGCCGTAGTAAACAATGTGTGACAATCAGCGCAGGGGAAGAGCGGAGTGTAGGGGCTGAGGGGTGCGAGGAGGAGGAGGAGGTGGCGGAGGGAGACGAGGGGGACACCCGACATTGCCTGCTCGCAGCCCCGTTGGAGCGCCGGGGCCAATCACCGCCAGAGAGCTGAAACTCACTAACCAATCGCCAGGACTCCGCTCCGCCCACCTCGCATTGTCAAAACACAAAACTTTTCCTTGACCTAATTGAAGCGGCGTCCGCTGCATCGAAGGGAAATAGCGCCGCCAGTTGGCTGACTGCAGCTATTGCAGCTATTGCCCCGACGAGGAGAGAGCCAGGCATACCTCTTGGGAGATGAATTAAATGGCTGTGCCTTGTTCAGTGGTCTGTTGTGTGTCAAAACATAAAATAAAAGATGAAAACACACAGGCTCAGTTGTGTCCACAGTCATGTTTTTTTTCCTTTTTTATGGCTATGCTCAAATTTCATCGTTCTTTGATTTCGGATCCAAGGAAATTAGGTGTGTTAATTAAGTAATAAGATTGCTCTGAGTATTATTTACAATTCTACTGAACTCCTCCAGCAGGTTTGGCATCTACAACCACCAACCCACCCTCCCACCTCTGCTGATACACACACTTCTCCTCCTGCTTGCAAAATGTCGTAGGCCATGCATGGTCTGGTAGCCTCCCTCTCCCATTAGGCTCCTCCCAAGTGCAGACCCTCATTTGCATTGAGAATGTTCTTTAATAGCTTTGGCAAATCCAGCGGCACTTCCTAATGATATTAAACAGGCGCCACACATCAGCTCCCTCCCCTTGCCCCCGTCACCTCTTTGTGTGTGCATGTGCTGCAACAGATGGAAGATACAATGGGTGTTTTCCCGCAGGGACACAGAGGGGACTGGGGTCTGCCGCAGCAGAAGAAGGAGGCATTTGCCGCCCTGTAGCCCAGAACCATACACCTGTCTCTTGCTAGATCTGTCCCCAAGTCCCTGGAGCTGAAGAACTGGGATGGAGCTGTTAATCTGCAGCCTGAGTACACCTGGTTTTACCTAAGGCCACGGAATGGCCTAATACTTTCGTGCTTTCCCTTCACAGCACACTGCCCCAGAACTCTATTTAAAGACACTTTTTACCTTTTTTATTGTTTTTTTGGAACAAGGAGGCTTTTAATTGTCCACTAGGAGTTAACAATCAAAGCTATTGTTTAGCCTATGAAATTAAAAGCCTGTATCTTCTTACTGTACAGCCAGTTTTTTGTGGATTTAAAATAAGCTGTAAAAAAGCAAGACAGTGCCCTCTCTCTCAAAAACAATTTTAGCTTTTTCCAAACAAGGTTTACCTCTTTGCACCACATCCATCTTTTGTGGCCCTTTGCAATTCAACTCCTAACCTTTCCGGTGACAACAATCAAACACACACCAAATGAAAAGTGACTCACTCCAAATAAACAAGTGTTCCACCCATGGCAAAGGCCAGCAGATGAAATAGGGCAGACACACGGACCCGAAGCTTCAGGAGCATCAGGCGATGGTTGCTAACTTGGGAGAGCAGTTGATTAGAGCATTTGTCATTTTTAATGGTGTGGTAAGGAGCAGTGTTACAGTGTGACATAGCAAGGCACAGCATGGCCCCCGGTGGTGGCTTGTATGTATGATAGCCACATGGCCTTATTTTTCACCAGGCCGGCCACAGTCACCTATGACTCCACAGGTCATCTCCAGAGAGAAGAGCAGCCCAGACTAATCTATCCCTGTTTGCTGTCCACACCCTTGGGGAAGGAAGGAAGGAAGAATAGAAGAGGAGCAAGGAACAATGGCGCTGCCGCTGGAGCACATCCTCCCGTACAATGCACACACAGACACACACGCTCCATCATACACATGCGCACGCAGCCACACACCCACGCAGCACTCTGATAATGATCCACACAAAGGCGTACAAGCACTTGCCTACTTCAGCTCAAGAGCCTCAGTCCAATACCAATACTGAGCCCAAACACAGCGTAGAGAGCCTCTCATTCTCACAGTGGCCTCATTCTCTGTGTGGTTAAGATTGCAAGTGTACCATTCTCAGGTGCTATTTTCAGCTCTCAATTTCAAGACCTGGTTCAAGACAAAATAAAAGACAACTTTTGAAACATTCTCTGATTTATGCTTGATTCAATCTGTTGTTGTTGTTGTTGTTTTTTCCCTGAATGTGTGTGTTTTGTGAGCTGACCCACCATTTATCATGCTTTTGACCTGTAAACATCCGACCGGGTGTCCACCTCGCCATAAAATAGACCAATGTGCTGTGACCTTTACATTTCTCTTCATTTCTCATGTTTCCTGATCCTGGATTCTGTCTGGGAGCCAAAACTCGCAGCTAGGAAAAAAAGGAAAAAAAAAAAAAAGAAAGAAAGAAATGACTGCTGCTCTTTTTTGTGAAGGAGTCAGGCAGGAAATACAAAATGGTGCACAGCTAGCATTGTACATTGCCAACAGCCGCAAGAACAACAGAGAGCGCCTGCGGTACATAGGAAAGACCTTTAAAGATGAGACAGTACAGTGCATCTTACGGAGAGAGTTGTGTTTACTGAGACACACGCTCATTATTCAGATTTGTTAGAGAGAACTACAGGAGAGGTGTATTGCTTTTGACACAACACACACACAAGTACACACACACACACACACACACACATACACACAAACAGCTAGATTAATATAATGTTACAGAATGAGAGGAAGGCAAAGGCATTCCCAGAGAGCATGGTGACCTGGGAAAGGTTGTCAGGTGATGAATATGAATGCATGAAAATGAAATGCCTAAGTCAATATGGAGACAGTGCAGGGACCCAGGTGACAGAGGAGTGCAGTGCTACACCAACCCTGAGGGGATAGACTGGTTATTAGGCTGGGCTTTAGCTTCATCCATCTTCAGGAGTCTGGGCGCTGGCCATTGACAATATGAGTACAGAGCCAGGGCTGAATACAGATTCGCTCTGGACCAGTGTTCCCCAAATAGAGGGTCAGGACTCACTCGTGAGTCCCAGCAACAGTAGTTCTTTCTGGGTCACAGCACAAGAGAGAGGGAGGAAAATGGGTTCATTGTTGGGGCTGCGTAAGGTTGGCTAAGTCTGCCTCGAATTTATTTTTTAAGATTGCACAGGTCTGTTGGTCGGTTTGCAGCTACAGAGAAGTAGAAGCAAACAGACAGTTTTCTTCAGTGGAGTAGAAATATAGCTGTGACAAAGCCCTCTCGCCTAATAAGCAACACAAGATAGCACCGAGACTTCAGACTCGACACCGTGGAGCTCAGCACTCAGCCGAGCTTCCTCAGACTGAAGGATATAGAGTAGACTGTGATGATATGGGTAATGAATTATGTGTATAGTAAATTCCCATTAAAAATTGAATGTTTTTTCTGGGCCCTGGTGTTGGGAGTGGGGAGACAGTAGGTCAGACAGGGAGACGGGGCAGGAGCTAAATACAGCACTCTCATTAATCTGCCATTGACGCCAAGACTGATGGTACCTGCCCCCTGCCATCCGCACACACATACATTTCACAGACATCTATCTCGCAGTTTGCTGACATAGATAGACACACACACACAAAGGCACAGGCACAAACACATGCATTAACAACGAAACATGCAAACTAACACACAGACAAGCATGACAATCCATGAACGCACGTACAAAAAGCATACACTAAACATGTGTTGGCGCTTGTGTGTTTGAGAGAGAAAGCGATGATACTCCATCTCTCGGAGAGCTATTAAACCTTGCAGAGATGCAGTGAAAGCATTATTTGTTTTAAGTAGCACAGTTTGATTAATAAGTCGTTAGCTCACATTCATTCCATTCAAGATTCAAGTTATTTAGTTACCATTAATCACTACAACACAATGAGGAGATTCTGCTCAGCACTGAATGAATAAGAGCATCATTATAACTTGCTTTTAGTTAAGTGTGTGCATGTGTGTGTGTGTGTTTGTGTCTGTGTGTGTGATTAAGTGAGTATAAATGCATGCTTTTGTTTTTATTTACTCTTTTGGATATTCGTGCACATACACACACAAACAAATGTGCATGTGTGGTGCGGCAGGATCAGCCACAGTGATGGATAATAGATCGGTGCGTTCCCGTCCTCAGTCACTCCATGCTCTGTCAGCTGCCATAGGGTTTGTGTTGCAGACAATGCCCTTGCAGTAAGCACCCGATCCATCTCCCAATAGGTACAATGCTTCCAATTTAGAAACAGTGGGGAAAACAAACAATAGACAAAATCATCCAGAGACCCCGTAACGATTCACTGATTAATTATTATTTCTTGATGGCCATCGTGATTAGGATGCCTTCATTTGCTCGTGATTAACAATCTCCAATCACAGACAAGGTTAATGGAGTTCTAGGTCATCCACCTACAGCTTTTTTTTTTTTTTTTAAAGAAAGTTTATCATTAACTGTGTGGCCTCAACCACCCAGTGTAACACGTGTGCCTTACAATTTATGCACCAACCTTTTACCCCCTCCTTAAAAGAGGTGCTTTGACAAGAACAACATCTGACACATGGTAAATTGTTTTTACCCTGAACATGTTATCGTAGGCTGGTGGACTGGAGAGGCTCATAAAATAACTAACAAAAGCTACATTTGGGAGGTGGACTTGTTAATGAGGAACAACAAAACCAGCATGACAGCTCATCACTTTATGTCAGCTCCCAATGACAGCTTATCCTGCTCTGTGATCGCTCTCAACCAGTTGTTTGTTTCACAGGAACACCATCAAAATGCATCCCTCCGTCTCCTCCGACCTGTCTTTTTCCCCTCCCTGGTCTGTGACAGACGGTTCAGTCCAATCTATCAACCTCAGTCTGCAGTCAAGGCCACTGCTTTGTTGAGCCAAGTACCGACGGAGCACACACAACAGCCCACATCCCAGAGCCAGTCACGCTAAATGGGATAAACGTCTGCTGGTGGAGAGAGAGAGAAACAGAGGTCAAATCAATCTGCCCTCTGTCTGCCATACACTGATCCCCTGTCATAGGCTGACCTCTGCAAAACCCAGCAAATGAAACTCCAGTGCTGGATTTGAATACAAACCACAACACTCTCAGACTGAACACAGTGGATGGGAGTATCCACTGACAGAATGAACTCACTGGTGAGCTGGGATATTTAGAATTGGAGGATCAATTGGCTATGCTCCCTAAATGATACCGAATGTGTTGGGGAGATGTGAGAATGTGTTTAACAGTAAAAACAATAACATTCAGCTTAAAGGTTCACTATAACTACATTTACGTGGGACTAAAAATAATAATAATAAAAAAAAACTAACCCTAACTAAATAAGACAATAGCCCCATTAATCTGTTTACATGGGTGGCTTGTACAACTATTCTATTCATATTCCCCTTTATATGCTTAAGAGCATAGCCTGATTAAGCCTGGATTAACCAAGTGTAATGTAATGCAGTATCTTTGCCTCATCCCAAAAAAATTTTGGGATGAGGCAAAGATGGCTTGACAGCATCCAGCTACTTGACGGCAAGAGCTGTCAAGTAGTTGGATTGCCATATGCATCACAATCTGCCGCAAACACTGAAATAGGATGTCATATCATAGTTAATGTGGATACATGGCTAAAATACCCGTCAAAAACCCAATTAAAACTAGCATATTCCACAGCTTAGGTATTGCTTGCTCCGACTATTTTGGTAAAGGTAATGAGAAAATGCTGTTTACATGGACATGTATTCCAAATATAATCATAATTGGGCTAATAGACCTTTTTCGCAAGGAGCTTTTTTATTTTTTTTTTAAATGAAATTGCAGGTACACATAGGTGTCTCTAATGGCATTAATTAAGGGTCCATTCAATTTAAATGTACCAGAGCCTGTCCAGTGAGCCAGCTTGAACAAGTGCAGTACCCTGGCTCTGATAGACCTAAATGGAACACAACCTTAATTCATGTGATTGGTAACATCTGTGTTTATGCTGCTGTTCGTGTCAGAATGGCCGCTGTGAAAAAGCCCTATATTGGAATATTACAGTCCATGTAAACATAGGCTATGCGACTTTGTAGCAGGTCGATTGAGGACCACTTAGATTAGATTAGATTCAACTGGCAAAAAAACATGGAGTAAGCAGGTAATTTGAGGGTTGAGTCTATATCGTTCTCACTGTCAGTCGAACTCACTGGTAAATAACATGGTTAAGCAACACTTTATGTCAGTTGAATGTAAATGGTTCAAACTTAAATCAACCCGGAGACATTTTTTCAGGGAGCTATTTAAGTTGTTACTGTCTTGTAAGACGATCTAGGAGGATACTCTCAGTTCCCGTTACAAATGTAAACTTTCCATTAAAATAATAAACTGTTAACAAAACTGTGTAGCTCATGATGTAATAATCCGGTAAACATAATCATTCATAAACCCGAAACGCCTCAAAGGGATTGTGTAACAGGCACGGTCCAGTGGGAGGAGGTCCCATGGCAGACCAAGGACACGCAAGAAGAATTTGTCCAGACCGGTGTGGAAGGGAGTGGTTCATGATAAGGATGTCTGGACTGCTCTACTTGGCCTGTTGCCATCTCAGTCCTGACCTGGATAAGCAGATAGAAAATGAATGGACGGAAAGATGGACATGAATGTGTTAGGATTTCCTTGGAAATTTATCAGAGAAATATGAATTCAGGCAAAAATGAATTACAATGATACTCTCTACTAAATATTTAGTCAGTAACATAAACCTGGTTTTTAAAGGATAGCATCTGTGTTGTAGTCCGTGTTATAAATTTTGTTTTATATTTGCTTTTTGACTGAAAGTGTGGGCGTATTACATGTCGGTAAATATCTCTTATCCATGGACCAGCAAACTTTCAGTGACATCCATATCCCACGACACAGTAACAAAAGCAGAACATTACAAAGCTTACTTCAGCATTTACATGTTAGTTGATGTGGATTGTCATCCCAGGTAAAGTGCATTGTCACATAGAAATCTAACTTTTATTCTATTTTTCTTTTGTTTCATTTCATCCCAGTAGTCTAGGTTGCCCTGCTCACTACCTTCACATTTGCTGCCATTTATTTTTGTGCAGAATGAAAAGCATAGACTTGAAGAGTGTCCAAGCTAGATAATCCATCACTTGAAGCCCTGTTTTGCTTTTGTTGAAGTTCCAGTTTTGTCTTTTATTTCATTACGCCTGTGAATGTTTTCATATCAGTGTACGCATTACCTTATACCCTCTTTGCTGTCAGTTACCTGACATCCACACAAAGAAACAGGAGCCTCAACCAGGAAATAATCCCTCGAAACATGTCACCTCACAAACTTTATTACCATATCAATGTCTGCTTATTTTGGGGGAGTTATTGTTAGCTGGGACAGCAGGTAATTCCAAGATAGGTTTGACATTGCTTTTTAAACCAAGCAAAACAAATAAATGTTATAAGATCTAATTACATGTGGCAAGCATTTCAAAAATGACTGTGGGCAGTGTAACAAATAGTACAAAACAATGTCAACGTCTTTCACTGGTTTTTCGTAAATTGGTATAATGTCTGCATACACATTCACACGCACATGCATTCACAGGCACACATACACACAGACTTGGAGAATACATCTGGAGGAGAGACAGACATCATCAGGGGAGGGAAGAGCATAAGCGTCAAATCCAGTACATGATGGTATGGGATGTGATGACAGCTGCAGAAAAGGGCAAAGAGTGTAATAAAAAGACAGATACAACAACAATAAATGTTGAAACAACAGTGCTTACAGTTTATGGCATGGGGGACCAATAACATAGGGTTTGGTAGAGGGCAACATATGGTCTGTGGGTCCCATATTGAGCAGCATTTCTAAAGACTAAATAAGTTGTGTTTACTATAAAGGCTACTGTATATATAGTTCTTTGAAAATGCAGTATGTGATTGCTGAAGCACTTCAATTCATAAGCTACTTCCAGTAAAGACCTCTTTTCCCTTTTTTAGATATAGCACCTAACCAAATTAAAGAGAGACAGTTGTATATTGAATTTTGAATATTACATGTTTACATACAAATTTAATCACTACCTTTTGGGAAACTAATGTTTTTGCTGTTAATGTACTAAAACCCATTAATATTAACTGTAACATTAGCAAGATAAAGACTTACTGCTTTAGTAGGTGGTAAAATCTATTACATTAAAGTGACCATCATTATGTTATGGTTAGTGTTATATTACTAGCTGAATAATATATTACTGTAGTGACTTATTACATTCATGATAAGTTGTTATGTTTACATTTGTAACATGTATCAATATACACACAAAATAAATAAACCAGATCAGCCCTCCATATCCACACACACATGCACAAGTTGTGCAGTCACACGCACAAACACAAACAATAGCACTGAGTTAACACATTGACCTTCTGATATTAACATTGACCTTTGAAAGCAATCTTTTCGTCCAGCATGCATCATCACATCAATAAACATCGCCGTCAGGCAAGGCTCGGACTATTATCGGTCTGTTGCAGGCTCCATGACATGGCACATACACACACACACACACACACAAACACACACACAGAGAGAGAGTGAAAAGAGAGAGAGAGAGAGAGAGAGAGAGAGAGAGAGAGAGAGAGAGAGAGAGACACACACACACACAGAGACCACACAAAGCCCATGTCAAATCCTAAATGTCAAAACCATGTGCTGTGAGCAGAATGATGTAGTTGGTTGGTAATTATCATTGTAATACACTCTCTAAAACATTTTCCCCCTGTACTGACTTGTTGACCATTCCTAAATGTGTCTCACCATGTTGCATTATCCGAATAGATGTGATGAGTCAAGAGCCCCCCCCCACCACCCCTCATTCTCTCATCCTGTATCTGTATGATTATCTAAGTATTTTCACATTTCTCTGTGCCTCTGCCCATGTCTCTTC
>OMLB01013750.1:1100-20118 GCA_900302555.1 Myripristis jacobus
GGAGGGGGTTCCTCTTTTTCTCTCCCTCCCTGAGACGGATTCCTCTCAGTCGGCGGTGAGAAGCAGAGCGAGCCTGACAGCCTGGGACTTCCTGATTTATTTCTTTTATTTCTTTTTCTTTTGGATTATTATTATTTAATTTTTTTTATCACCAGATATTGTTTTGTTGCCGTATGTGTGTGCGCGGTGCAGCCGCTGCCGGTCGCTGTGCAGCATGGAGGCCAAGTCCCTGTTCAGCCTGCACAAAGCCCTCGCTCAGCCCGTCAAGATGTGCATGTTCGATTTCCCCGTCACCATCCTGGACGACCTGGTAAGACCAGAGACACCGCGCCGCCGCAGAGCGCTGCTGCCTGCGTGGGTGTGTGTGTGTGTGTGAGAGAGAGAGTGTGTGTGTGTGCATATGTGTGAGACAGTGCGAGACTGAGTGCATGCAACTAGGTCTACATCTATGTGCAAGCATGCATGTTCACTGGAATATGTGTGTTAGAGTGTGTGTATGTTACTGTGTGTGTGTGTGTGTGTGTGCACAAGTGGGGTTTTTGCAGGTGTGTTCAGGTATGTGTATTGGCATGTATTGCGTGGATCTTTCTGCATAAAGGTGTGTGTGTTTGTGTGTGTGTGTGTATGGGTGTGTGTCTGTGAGAGGAAGAGGGAGAGCATTAAAGTAGGTCAGTACATGTGTGTGTGTAAGTGGTCATGCGAACAAGTGCACAGCCTGCAAGTGTGTGTGTGTGTGTGTGTGTTCATAAATCTACATCAGCTCACTGAGAATTAATGACAGTCAGTCACTCCTGCAGTTTTTCTTTCTTCTAAACCTGAATTTGACTTGGTTGTAGTTTTGCTTTTGGTTTGTTTACCTTCACACTGTTTTGTTACTAGTGAAACAAAGCTTGTAAACAAAAGGTCAGCTGACCCAGCAGCAGCTTATTTATTGGACTACAGTTCTGATTAGGCTTCTTTTGACTTCCTGTAACACTGATGGCTATCTCCTCTTCTTCTGTGGTGTTGAGGCCAGGCTGCTCTTTCAGAAAGTGGCTTTCCTGTCCAGCCCAAGCTCATTAACCCAGAGCGGAGGGGAATCTGAGATTTTTTTCGGTTCCGAGAAGCCAGATTAGATGAACTCTAGATCAGTTACCATGGCAACTTAAGATGTGGAGCTAACCTGCGAGGTTGCAGCTTTATTTGAATTAGTCTTGAGATATTTTGTCAGACGTGGTGTGTCCATTCTTGGCAATCCTGACCACATTGAAGCTCAAATTATTAGCAGAAACCAGATTCTAAGCTGAAAATGATTATAAAGTCTGATAAGGGCTGCGTCATACGATGATATGTATCGTGGGATGAGAGAAAAATGTCTGAGCAGAGATTTTCCTTTATCATTTCCGTCACTATTGTCAGTATTTTGTCAGTGTTTTACATCGCTCGACATGGTTTGGATATAACAAAATCTGACGACGACCAGATGATGATTTTGCAAAATACGCTGCAGACCGGTTCGCACGTCAGACTCCAACACAGCAAACGTCTTCTGCCACTTATGGAAGAGCAACGAGAGGCAGGACGGGGAAGAGAGCCAAAAGATGTGAGCTACATGGAAGACGGGTGTTGAACGGCGAGAGCAAAACTCAGTTCTGCTCAGTGTCACGCCCAAATGAAAGGAGAAAAGAGAGAGTGGCTTTCAGTTTTATTTAGTTCATAGAATGACCAGAAAATAGCCATGATGCATGTGTCTGTTTTGTACAGGCAATTTTTTTCATTGAATCTACAGAAAACATTATCTAGGTATAAAATGATCCATATTGTGATAGAAGATTTCGTCCATGTCGCACAGCTCCACCTCCCTGGTGTTTCCAAGGAGTTAGGAAATAATTTTAGATTTGCTTCAGTGTTAAAATAGCTCTTTCTTCTGTTTCTATGCTTTAGTTTGATCAATTTCACCTTGCTTGTTCTTGCATATTAACATAAATCTGCAGAAAAAGAAGGAGAAAAAGGAGGCGAGTTCCTTCTCTACATAAAGAGTCAAGAGTCCTCTGTAAATGAGCATCAGTATTAATTGTATTTTTATTTCTAATGAACTGTGCTACAATTTTCTTTTAAAGACAACCCAGACCAACACTTTTGGTTATTTGTCGCATTGTTCTCCTCTGGCCAAACACACCAAACTGATGGGAGTTAATATAAACTGCTAAAAAGATGCTCAGAGTGAATGAGCCTTTATTTGAGCCGCTGTGAGTGTGTGTGTGTGTGTCAGGCGTGTCAGGCTGCCACCAAAACACACGACACACCCAGGCAACCGAGCGTCTGCCCTTTGATATTTTGACATGCTTGGTCATGCCTGTAATAATCCCGCGGCGCCTAATGAGCGTGTTGCTGCGCTCCTGTGTGAGCTCCATAATGAAGCCAAAGCGCGAGCGTTATTTTTAGTGCGGTGTTGTGGCCTTTTGTGCGCACGCAGAGCAAGGCACTAACACGGCCGGGGCTGCAGGTTGTATTCCTGCTGCTCCAGCCAGAGGAGCTGCAAAATCAATGCAGCTCTGCTCCGCTTTGGATAAAAGAGTCCATGTTCACCCTCTGAAATCCAGCAGCCCACAGGTAGGGTTTTATTTTGAAAGATTTGTATTAATTTCCTTTATTTCTGTTCAAATATGTTTAAAACATTGCAAATTTTACCTGTGAGGACACTTTTTTCACTGTAGAGTGTATTGTTGTGTGTAAAATAAATTAATAAATAAATAAACAAGATTTTTTTTGCAATGAAAAAATGAGAAAAAAAATCTATTAAAAATATAGAAAAATGGAAAGAATAATTAATTTTTTTTTTTTTAAAGAAATCAAAATTTTAAAAAAGCATTTAAAAATTGTGAGTCTGCCTCCTGGTCAAAAAGAAGTATTTTCACCAGGAGCAATCGTTTAGAAATATTTTCACAAGGAAAAAAAGGGAATTTCATTAAGATTTCAAAACAGCAATATTTATTTTAGCAGAGAGCTTTTGCAAATCTGCTATTTTGAATGATTTGATTTTGTTTTACGTGTAATTTTTAAGTTTGTATATTAGGCTTTTTAAAATGTACATTTCCTGTTCTCACATGTCCCTTTGTGGTTTTGGTAGTAAACATTTAAACATTTTTAAAATATAGCTAATTTTACCTGTAGGGGAAAAAAACAGATTTTAAAACTTTTAAAAAATGTATGCAAACAAGAAAAAAAAAAAAAAAAGCAGTTTTTTAGAAATATTTTTCATAAGAAAAAAAGGGAATTTGATTCGGGTTTCAAATGGTTAATGTTTGTTTTTTGAATTAGTTGTTTTTGTTTTATGAGGCTGCTTCATGTTTAACTTTTATTATTAGGCTTTGTAAAAATTTACATTTCCTGTTGTGGCGTGTCCTTTTATGCTTTTGGTAATCTCGTTGCTGTTATTGTCTGTGTTTGTCATTACCCTGGGCTGTTTTTAACTGCGTCTGAGCAGCGCTCCGGGTTGCGTTTGGAGGATGAAATGAGTTCTGTAAATAAGACTTGATTTGATTTTGATGAGCTCCTCGGCTCGGCTCTGCTGTCGGTGTGAAAGGTGGATTTCTGCTCTCAGCTGTTGGCTTCCTTGTCTTTCTCACACTCCCCAGTCCTGTCCACCTGCTGTCAGTGGCTCGGAGCCACACAGTGTGATTGTGTTTCATGTAGCCTGCTTGGTTCTCAGGGACCAGCTGAACATGTTGCCTTAAAGGAGTAGTTCCCCAAAAACTGTGTTTCACGCTCATGCAGGTGAAACAATCAGTGTAACAGCTGGTGCAGCTTCAGAACCACCGGAGTGAATGGAGACACTCTCCTTGGAGTTATGAAAATGGAAAGAAAATACCATTAAATTATCATAAACAGCACAATCCAAATGTTGTGAAGCCAAGTAATTGCACAGCGGGTCCAAAAGTCTAATATTTAATTAACAGCTGCATGATTTTCTCAGTGGCAGAGCTCTGTTCCCCCAGTGGGTGAGAGAGTCTGCTGCTGCGTTCATGTGCTCCTCATCCGCTCGTAATCCCAAGTTTTACATCCATAAATTCAACTTGTCATGTATTCAAGCACTTTTTAGTCAGAAATAAGGATGGACTTTGACACAAAACCTGCTTTCATCAGTTTTGCATTTGATTGTTTGATTTTGTATTTGATATTTTAGTTAGTTGATAAGTTTACAGTATTCTGACACCACTTGAAGGCAACATCTTCTTGCTGCTTTTTGTGTGGCTTGGCACACGGCACTAAGTGCAGTCGAATTAACCAGTTAGTTATCCTTTTATCTTTCTCTTTATGGAGAATGCACTCTGTGCCAAGACTCAGTGCCATTTCCGTGATGAGTTAGTGAGCGAGCACAGAGAGGGAGAGCACATTTGCTAATTGCTCATTTCCAAGCCATTCGTTTTTTGTCTTGTTTTTTTTTTTTTTTTAAATTGTCATGACATCGAATGCATCATGTAATGACAATAACACAACCCAGGTGTGCCTGGGGTGACCAGGTGCTGGACACCAAAATTACAGTCTGCCAACAGATGTGTAACAACACACCCAGTGCTGCACCTCCCCTCCCACCTCCTCACCAAAATACCCAACGCAGCCAGGCGAGGAGAAATCATTACTGCACCTCATAAAAAATAGTGCTGCACCTGCACACAAACAGGGCCCTTAGTGTCAGTGTGATGCAGGACAAGTGAGGACAGTTTAGAGGATAATGAGGTAAATTCTGGACTGGACACACAGCGTGCAACCATTTGACTTCCTAACGCTTCACTTATGCTTCTGGCAGTAATTTTGTGGTGATTTTATCTTTAGGAATTCAAAAGAACCCATCTCCTTTTGCTCAAATTTGTTTTGGAGAAAGCTGCAGCTTGGACTTTGAACATTTCGCTTTACTCTTCTTCCCTTTCGTCCTGCTTTCCCCCAAAATGTCCCAACATCACCGAACAGCCAGTTTCAGACCAAAGACAGACGTATGATCTGTCATATTTGTTGTTCTTTCAATTACCAAAAAGCTGCTTATTGTAGCTTTTAGGGTTAGGGTTAGGATTAGGGTTTAGGTTTAGACCAAATAGTATTTCATGCAACACGTTTTCTCTACAGTCATTTTATTGTAGTTGTTGCTTCATGTTATGGACAGGTTGCTTCCTTTCAATCATCTAATTTGGTGGACAGTTTTGTCCAAGGTGCCTTACAATAGAAAGAATACAAAGACTTTGCTTAGCTCACCTCAAAAGAAGCAAAATAAGAAAAGAATCAACAAAAGGACAATCACAGAAATCAAGGTAAGAGAGAGAAAACTGGGCCTGATACTAGAATCTAAGCAATGTTGGTGGGAAATGTTGGAAGAAAATCAGTAAGACCCATAAAAGTGAATCCTTTCACAACGTCAAAGGAACAGGGTTTTTCTTTTCCTTTGGCGGAGAGATCGGCTTTTGTCCTCCGAGGAGCTCCACTCTGCAGACGAGCCTCTGTTGGCAGCAGTCGGCATGAGAAAGCATTTTTAAATGCCAGGACCTCGCAGCTAGGAGGAGCACCTGAATGGCTCTGCGGCTGGAATAATGGCAGGGAATAAATCCAGAGGCTCTTAAGAGCAGCCGGCAGACAGACAGGCCTCTGAGCTCTCAGGAGCTGCTTCACTGGGTGTGAATGGGAAGCTGCTTTCAGAGACTTGTCTCTGCTTGTCACTGGGAAAATCTCCTCTGGGGTTTTCTTTTTCCCACCGCAAAAAGACGGGAGAATACCAGCTTGTGCACTCTTTAGATTTTAGATATGATCATGTAGTGTTTCCTGCTTTACAAGAATTAATATGTGACTTTCCCTGCAGATCATAGCCTGAGGAAAGTCCTGTGCAAAAACCCTAGCAGCCCTGCATGGTTTGCATACTGACTCTGTTGTCAGTCTTATTAGGATGACTTTCGGGGACTAATCAAGATTTTTAAGTAAAAATTCACTCATTTCTGCTTACTGAGACGCCATAGATTCCACCCATTTGCCCAAATTAAATTGTGGTTACCGTCAAGTCACTGCTTGGACATGCTTTTGCACATACGAAGTGACAAAACAAACCTTGAACAAAGAGAAGAATTTCCTTAAACAGTAACTTAGCCCTTGAGGGCCCTTCCGATTTCACCTTTGAGGATTTCTGAGAAGCGAAGTCCTTCAGACTTGCAGAAAGTCACACAGACATCTCTCAGAGCTGCCAAAATGCAAGAGTTGCCAAAAGAGTGTCAGGGTACCTGTGAAGGGCTTTGGACAAAACCAGTTAATGCTCGCTCACGCTCAGCGTTAAATCCGGATACAGATGGAGACTTCTGTCCATAGTCTGTGTTCATTTGATCTGTGTTTGTGCAGGTTTTCAGGAAGCTTACGGATACAGACGAAACAGAGCAGCACCACTGGAAATCGTGGGGGCAGTGTAGTCGATAGATCAAGAGATACCGGTCCATGAGCGAGACACGAGGAAGAAATGTAAAAAATCGATAATATTAGAGAACGGAGTTGTCCGTCTTCCTGTGGTGATGTGTTTAATGACCTCACAGACCACCACCATCTACACCTCTCTTGCCTCTTTGTAGCAGCTCCATTATTACGACCTCCTCCACCGTCGCCATGTTGGTGGTTGTCAGAAACTTGGGACTCTGTGCTGCCCTCTAGTGGATTTATTGCTTAACATCCACTCTCCTGACTTTTTCCCGGTCGGGTTGGTGTGTTTGTGCTCTGTGTTGAATCTGTCCAGACAGGGCAGGAAACTTTTTCATCTGACGTCTAATGAATGAACGAATTCAGATTTTGCCAGGTGAATCACAGTGGGGTTTTTTTTGTTTTGTTTTTTTAAGGTGGCTGGATTGTACAAGTGATTGTTATTGACCTGAGTTGTCGAGCAGGTGAACTCTGTAACCAAACAACCAAAAATGTACCAGCACGGGTCATGTTTGTGGAATTGTGGTAATTCCCACCGTGGCAGTTCCAGTCAATTTTGACACCACACACGTTAGAGAGCAGCAGGCTTGTTTGTTCTTGTTAGTTGCTTCTTCTGCTGAGGGAACTCCCCTTGAATTTCAGGTCCTCGTGTGTGTTGGTTTCATTTTCTGCTCGGCTATCATAAAGCGTCTTACCGCCGGAGTGTTGTGGTGACAGTTTGAATGATCACCGATGGTGTTCATTTCACTCTTGACAGCCATGGACCTACCTACTCAGACTCAGAAGCTCGTCTTTTTTCCTTTTTTTCTTTTTTTCTCCAACCCTCAGCAAAAGTTAATTTTTTCCAGTGTTGTTCCTCGTGTGTTGACTCAGCTGGTAAAGTAAACATGTGTTGAGAGGACGTTTTGAGGGGATTCGGCCAATCTGTGACTAGGGGAGTGGGATCTCCGGACCCTCGTCGTTAGGGTTTTTTGCTCCGGGACCCGTCAGATCGGATCGCCAAAGGGTTTCGTGATGTGGCATTGGACCCGCTGGACCTGCGGACTGCTGGCCAGGCCACGCTGCATCAGGCACGACGAAGACAACCACCGAACCAGCACCGCTGTCAGGCTGACTGGCAGGAAGGCAGGCAGTCAGGTCGGCTTTACTGCCTTATTTCCTCATATCTTTATTCATTTGGCTATGAGAGGAGCGTTGCTTCTGGATGTAAACAGGATTGAACTTGTGTCTTTCCGCTTACAGAGCAAGTCTTTCTCATCTCCGCACCTCCCTTCTCTTTCTAATCTGTTTTAGGGCTCGGTCAGATTTTCTCGAAATGATGTGTGACTCATGTCGGACCTTCTTGAAGTAGGGAAGGAATGATAGCACTTTATCTGCTGCTGATAGTCCTGCTGCGTTATAAACTTTAACTTTCACCCGAGTCTAAGCACTGACCTGCATTTGCCTTTACTTTGATCACAGTACACTTTTTTCCCTAGGTTTTGAAAACTGCAGAAAACTGGATTACTGTGCTTTAGATTTGAGACATGGGACTGTAGTATAACTGCACTGTGGAAACACTGTGTTAGCTTGGCTTTGGCCCGATACTCCGGTACCAGTAACATCGCAGTCAGAGTTTGAGAATGTGTGGAAATATGCTGACCAAAACCTCCTCGTCACACTTTCAGAATGCACGTCGCAGAATGCAGAGCTAAGATGTGATGGCTCAGACACATTGAAGTGAAACTGAGCGGGTCTTGTGACAAACTTAGAGTGTTACAACATGCAGTTCGGTTGCAACACTGAAGTGCGTGCAGCACAGAAACATCACAGACAGAGAAAGCTCGTAAAAACATCACTCTGTTTAGCTCCCGCATGTCGGCATGTAACCAGAATAAACCCACACACACTATGCACAAGACGACAATACGTCTCAACACATAATACAAATGAATGTTCTTGTAACTGTTCGCTGAATGCATTAAGTGTCATTAGGGTGTTTCAAAGCCATGAGCCGTTTTTTCCCTCGTATCACAGTGGGATTAAACGGCTCAGACTCGCAGTGAGAGAGCCTCGCTGCTCCTCAGGGAGAGCCCACCTGTCTGCTCACACTCACGTCTCTGATGAAGACCTGTCAGAATAAACTGGACTCAACTGGGAAGTGAGCCTTTTGCTGCCCGCCTGCCCACAGCGACAGTCTGTATTGTAAAATACAGCTCACTTCAGTTCAGTGCAACTTTATTATGATCCCAGAGGGTGTTTATTTTGCAGGCCAACAGCAGCACAGCAGTAGACAGCACAAAGAACAATAGACAGGTTAAAACCAGACATAGTCTTACTCATCGCAATGGGTGCGAGCGCCTTTCTGTTTACCAACTGTTGGATCCAATGAATGCTTGTGTCTTTTTGTTTTAACCCTTGGTGCCTTGAAACAGGCACCGGAGGGGAGCGTCTGGAGCTCTGAGTGTAGTGGGTGGTCGACATCATGAAGCTCGGCGTGGGCTTTCTGCAGGGCTCGTCTCTTGAATCATTCTCTCTGATTCCTGTAATCCTGCTGCAGTGATTCATAATACAACAACAGTGTTTTTCCTTTTCTCAGTTTGGATTCCTAACCAACAAATCATGGAAAAACACAACACTGACTGAATAAAAGATTTGTGAAACGTGGCCATTATTGTCTTGTCAACACTGAAGGACTTCAGTTTCCTCATACAAAAACAGGCATTGTTGACCCTTCTTACAAATGACATCAGTATTTGAGTCAAAGCAACGTTTACTATCAGTGCTTGTATGTCTTGACGCTCTCCACCACTTGGCCTTTGATGGTGGTTTGTACAGCTGGGGGTTTTCAAACAAAATCAATAGACATGTCCTTGTTTTGGTTACATTAAGCTGTAAAAGCATCACACCAAGCTACAAAATCATCAACAGTGAACCGTCCCGTCTCCTCCTCCTCCAGTCGGCTGACAATAACAGAATTGTCAGCAAACTTCACAATGTGTCTGTTTTTGTACAGGCTGCAGCAGTCCTCTGTGTACAGGACGTCCTGCAGGGGCAACAGGACACACCCCTGTGGAGATCCACCAGAGGACACCAGTATTTTATAGAAAGGCAGCCGCTGACTTTTACCCTCTGGGCTCTCAGGGTTGGGAAAAAAAGTCTTAAATTCATCCCACTATGTTCAAATCTAGGTTACAGCAGCAACTTGAAATATTTTGCAAGTCAGATTGGTTTTTAAAATAGAGAAAAAAAACCCTGAGTTGTAGTTCTGGCTCGATGTGGCTCCCGGCTACGTCTGGGATGTTTTAACTCTGTCTGAGCTGCAGTGCAGCCTGAGATCCTTTGGTCGTGAGTAGGCAGGGAGGGACTTCTTGGTCATGTCAGGATCTTGACAAAAGACCAAAGGGACGGGCCTTTGCCATCAGGGCTCCTGGGTTTAGGACAGCCTGCCTGAAGAGCTTCACCGAGCTGCTTTTCAAGCTGCAACATGCAGCGTTACGGCTCTTAACACAGCAAAGGTTTTCCTAGTCCCGGCCTCCTCCCCTTTAGCTGGTCACCCTCATGCCTGCCAGTCAGTTTGATGAGCTGTCATGTTGTCTGAAGCTGAGGTTGCATCATCCCCAAACTGTTCACAGACAAGAAGGTTGCTATAGTTCTGCATTTTTCATTACTTTTAATTTGTATTTCATTTGTTGTCAATTTCAGTTTAGTTTTAATTCGTTTTTAAAGCAGGGCTGTAAGTTTAGTCTAGTTTTTGTTTTTTGAAAACGCTTTGTTTTAGTTGTTTATTAGTTTCAGTGTTAGTTGTAGAAAGTATTGTGTAATAAAAAGCAACAAAACATTATACCATTTACAAAAATGTATTCACTCAGGACAAATGAACAATCATCCACAAAAGACAACTATAAAAGACTTTTGGCAGTCGTTTTATTTGTGTCATTAAACAGAATATTCAACTGGACACAACAGCAGCAGCAGTCCATAAAATGTAGATACGGGCACAAACATACAAACAGTCTACACAAGATGCAAAAGTGCAAAAATGTGTAATGCTGCTTCTGAGTTCAAGCCAATTTCAGACAAACTTTGAACACAGACTGGTAATGTGGAATATACCCTGTTTATCTCGTTATTTTAATGTCAAAAAGTTGTGCATGGCAGCTTTAAGTCAGTGTCTAAAACAGATCTGGAACTTTATTCTCATTGTATTTGGCTGTTTGGCTCTCTTATGTAACCCGTTGCTCCGTCCATGTCTGGCACTCGTCTCTGTTTGTCTCTGAGGCTTTTATTTATTGTGGACTGGCTGTTTGTCGATGGGGAACACGGTGCTGGCAGCCGCCCAGCCAAACACACTGCAGCTCCACCGCAGCAGCAGCAGCCGGGGCTTTACTGCCTTGCTAAACGGCACTGTGACAGGCCTGTTTTTTTTTTTCTTCCAGGGAGCAGATGGGGTTACTCATTCACTTTCCCTGCCCAGATTTTCCCCAACTGGGTATTGAACCAGCAACTCTCCCAGCAGACATCTAATGCTGAGTAGATGTCGCACCAACATGGAAAACTTGAGTGAAAATTGAGCCAAAAAGAAAACTGAGACATCTGTGGTCAAATGCGCCTGGTGCCTGGATCATTTTGTGAAATCAGGATGTAAATATATTCCTGTCATCGGCTCAAAACTTTTCCAGAGCTGATTTAATACGATTTTTTTTTACCCTGCCTTAAAGGACCATACCAGTGATTCTGCATGTTTAGTGTAATATCTTCAAAATATCTTTTCCCAAAGCGAGCAGTGGCATTTTACAACTGCCATATCACTTTTCCTCCCTTTTCTGCTGCTGTTGGTTTCCATTCATTCCACTACGATATGAAAATGAACTTTCAGAGACTTCAGACTTTCTTCATACCACCGGAATAAAGTCCTCCACATTAGTTTTCCTAAAAGCAGCAGCACTGTTGGGTTTTCAGGACTTTTTGAAAATAGTTCCCGGAGAAATATTTGCTTTCCACAGCCAATTATCAGCTGTGTGGTTTCTGAATGTCGAGGACTTTGTTCGCCACAGAAGCAGAACATTATAAACGCAGAAATTCACATTTGGGATTTTCATTAGTTGTTGTGAAATCTTTTCTACCCCCACATGATTTGCAAAACGGTTTGTTGACATGTAAAACACGGTTTCATTGTAGTAAATAATCCAAGCATTCAAAATCTCTGGTTTGGTCCTTTAATGTCATAATGTGACGCTTTTGTGCTGGTTCGAGTTGACTCTGAACGCAGCTTCATTTTGCACGCTGCTGTCCATCAGAGGCTTGCTTGGTTATGCTGTCCCAGTGCCTGTGTGTTTCTCTCTAAGTACAAGTGTGTGTGTGTGTGTGTGTTAACGTCATCCTCCCCAGAGAGCGGTAAACCATGTCGGAGAGTCTGCCAGAGCCTCAGCAGCAGCATAACAACATCCCCTGCTATTGATTTCCAGCAGATGGAAGCAGAGCTTTAGTTAAATCACAGCAGACTCCAAACTTGGCAGCCTCTGTGCTCTTACAGATTACTGGCCATCAAACAATAGGAGTTTTTAAAGACTGATACACCGGCACCAATGTTTTTGTAATGGAGCTGCGGAAAGCTGATATTTTGTGTCAAAGTTCGATATTTTTTTAATCTGAGAATTTTTTTTCCCCCCCAAAATTCAAATTACTGAGAATTAATTTCTTATTAGGTTAGAAAAAAAAATGTGTGTGTTGTCTGGTTCCCTGGGTGTGATGTGAGTCCACATGGTGCTGAAATCTCCTCATTAGCGGCTCTGAGCTCCCCTGGGCTGCTGATCCACAACACTGGATTTGTAGCTCTCCATTCACTTCCACAGCAAAACAGCTCCCAAGATAAAATAGCACTTTTAGCACAGAAACCAACACCAACACAGAGGATTATGAAAATATAAACAACAACAAGTCCTGGTACCCATTTTAAGAGAAAATGAGTAGCCTTCTTTTCTTGTTATTTGCCTGTTTGAATGGGAAAGTTGATCCGGCAGGTAGCATCTGCATTGAACTTCCTTGAAACAAGCTGATAGCCTAGTACTGTCAAAAATAATTGTAATTACATGAAAAAAATGGGTACCGGGACTTGTTGGTTCTTATATTTTCATAATCCTCTGTATTGGTGTTGGTTTCTGTGCTCAAAGTGTTATTTTGGGAGCTGTTTTGCTGTGGAAGTGAATGGAGAGATACAAATCCAGTGTTGTGGATTAATGAGATTTCAGCACCATGTGGACTCACATTGAACAGTGAAATGATAAAACAAAAAGAGTATTTTAATTATCAGATCCATCAGTCACATCTCATGTTCACTGGCAGGACGATGGAGGTTTCTGTCCGACCACAGATACAGAAAATCACCGAGATTTGTTTTTGTTTGCATGTTTTATGTGTTCATTCCATTGTTCAATAACTTTTTTGTATGTTTTTTAAATCAGCATGCTTTCACAGCAGCTGCTCACCCAAATTTAATCTCTCACTCGGTCTCTCTCTCTCTCCCACACACACACACACACCACACACACACACACACACTCAGCCTGTGTCTTCCTGTACGACAGCTGCAGATTTGTGAGTTACGAAGCGCAGCGGCCAGCGAGGTCAGACGTGTTTGTTGGAGAATTCCTCCTCCGCTGGCGAAGCAGATGTGAATGTATTAAGGCACTTTCACACCTGCTCCTCCTGTTCTCTCTCCTGTTTTTTGCGAGTGTTTTCCTGGACTGAGCTTCTGGCCTGCATTACTGAAGGAGTTACTCTGTCAAAAACACCAACACACCCCTTATGGAAATGAAAGTCTTTCCTTGCAGTTCGTCATTCACTATGTCTAAAACAGAGAATCCAGCCTGTGGAAGTGTTGTTTTTTTTATCAGCTGTCAAGTTAAGTTACATGACAGAATTTGTTTTAAGTGACAGAATTTGTTTTAAACTATGATTACAATTTTTATAATTTTTTTTTTTTTATAAAAAAAAAGTTGTCTTTTTATTCAAATGGTGGATGCCTCCTGTAGGAATCCCAGCCTTGACCAGTAGGAGGCAGTATAAGATGAGAAATCCACATAGGCTCTCAAGCCCACTCAATAGAAACTACAAAAATTTCCCCTTCATGCATTTGCCTGCAAAAGCACCGCAGCACCTACTTCATAACATTTTTTTTTTCACTTTCAGATTTAAGAATTAAATCACAATACATGTAATCATGGGTATTTCAACTTTATGAGATTTGCTCTCAAAAATAATTCACAGTTTTACAGCGCAAATCACCTTTTTTCCAGCTGATCACCAGCATTATTAGTTGTCTATAAATAACACCACTGCCTCAGCTTTAAGTGTGTAGGTAGCTTATGTGGGTGGAAACCCCCCCGCACACAGGGCTACTTGAGTTTAAATCTGATCCTGATGAAGATTAAAATTAGGATTGTGGTGCAGCAACAGTTTATACTCGTGTGTCAGATTCTCAAGTTTCACTCCATTTGTTTAGAAAGCAGAATTCACTCCCTGGGCTTTTGCTTTCCTGTTGCCTGTTTCATTCTATGGACAGGAAAAGGAGCACACGTGTTGGCTTCATGTGTGATTTCTGGCCTAAACACACACACCAGTCAGCTGTGTTTTCAATATGAACGTGTGTGTGTGTGTGTGTGTGAGTGTGTGTGTGTGTGTTTTCTGTCAATGTATTTTCTCCATACCAGCCTGCTGCCATAGTGAGAAAATAGCAACAACACACAGCGGTCATCATTTCCCAAATGGATGACGTAAGACTGGGGGAGGAGAACAAAAAAAAAAGCCCTGAGTTCAACGCTGCCTTCAGGGTCAGCTTGGAAATCTGCACTACCAAGTTCAAACGCAGTAAATAGCACCTTTGGCATGCATTTGAGAGCATTTGTTTGGAAGCAAGAAAATGTGTCCTGTAGGAGAAAAGTGATTTATTTTGCTGGCTTTTGTTTCAGAGCCAAGTGGATGGGAGACAGTCTATTTCATGTGATGTTTGTTCTTAAAAATAGTGTAGAGTATGCTGTTTTGATAAGGGAGAATATGTTGAGAGAAACTAGATAAATTGTGTTTGACAGTGTTAATGGAGGAAACGTGGCATATATTTGTATTGTGCCTCTTTAGTTGTTACTCATCTGCTGCTGTGGGATTTTTCTCCTGTGTCACTTTTCTTTAGAAACTCTCTTGCACTTAGTTGATTTGTGCCACGGTGGCAGAAAAAAGGAAAAAGGAGAAAGTGTGTAGCATGCATGTAGCTCATTAAATTTTGAACTGAAACTGTTTGACAAGGAAATCAAACAGTTGAGCAAATTTTGTTTTTTGTGTGTATGTTTGTGATTGCACATCTGCTGTTGCCGATAGATCCTGTGTTTTACTGCGCTCAAAAACCGTGTTTCAGTTTCTCTAAGAGTTGAACAAATAGTGAAAATGGAAAAGTACAGAAGTATTGTTTATTTAGCCCACACAGAGAGCCAAACAGTAATTTAGAGGAGTAAAATACGTCTAAGAAGTTGGCGTGGTTTTACAAACACTCCGGCCTGTAAAACATCACTGCTCTGCTTTGTTGGGGCGTTGATGTGGGCTAGACCTGTAATTACCACATCTGATTCAGCGGAATTTTTTTTTTTTTTAAAAAGTGGGTGAACTGTGGCTTCTAGTCAATCATCATCATCATAATAATCATAAGCCAAAACAACAAACAGCGTGAAGAAAAAAAAGCAAGTCTTGTGCTTCTTCGTTTAATTTTAAATCAGGTTGAGTCTTCTTAACATGGTGCATTATTTAAGGAATATAAATTCACTTTAACACTATTAAATCCGTCCTGTAAACATACATAAACAACAAGTCAACGTTTTAATCGTCCACTGCACCCTCGATATAGATATTTCCGACGGCACTTGAAGGCAGCAGCGCCGTGTGGGCGGGGCCTGAGAAAGCCCCCAGTGTGAGTCAGGACTCAGCCGAGCGCAGCGCACCGACACACCGGAGGCGCCACGGTGAACCTCGCAGCCACCGACGGAGCTTTCTCTTCGGGTTAAAACAACAAATAACAAGAATAAAAACAACAACAACAACAAGAAAACAAAATGTCTGTCCGTCGCTGTCAGTGAACCTCCGGCATCCATGGTCAATTTCCCGGGGATGCAAGCCGAGGCGCAGAGCGTCAAGCCGGGACAGCTGGATATGTTTGACGCGTCGTGGCGGGTGAAGAGCATTTGGGATGGGGTGAGGCTGGAGGTGGTGGAGGACCAGAGTCCGGTGGTCCTGCACAGCTTCACACATCTGGACCCCGACCTGCCGCTGCTGGAGGTGAGCGGGGAGGGCTGCGGGGAGGGCCGGGGAGGAGGGTTGACTGACCCCGCATGCAGGGTGAGGTACCGGCGCTGATGGTTACGGAGCCCCGCTTTGTAAACAGGCGGAGAGAGCTGAGTCAGGGGCGTGTAGAGTCGATCCGCGGTGGGGGTGCAAGGAGGGGGGCACCCGGGATTTTCCAAGGGTCCCCGCATAAACCAGCATTCTTGAATGTATAATAATAACTTTTATTGCCTGAACAGCTTAGGAATTTGCACTGGCATGAAATAACACATGGGAAGAAGTAGGGTGTAAGAATTCCAAGTAGCAAAGGAAATAAGCAGATATACACTGTTTACGATAAAACTAAATATAGAAATAGAAGAAGCTTAATTTGAATATTGAGGGGAAGAAAGTATCTGGATGACTGTACTGTTTTTCAAAGGTTTCACTCATCACTGCACGCATCAGTCCGCCCACAGCTCTGACACTGACTGATGCCTGTTTGCCTCATCATCATCATCATCATCATCACCATCACCTACTCGAGGTCATTTTATACCACCTGCCACACTTTTTTTTTTTTTTAATTTACACCAGTCACTGCCCATCAGCTGAAACATCCTCACTGCGTAGCCGGAAACTCCCTGCCTTGTTTTTGAACCGGATCCATGCGTGGCTCAGCGAAAGGATTCTCCACGCAACCCGCCGATTTACGCCTCGTACGTCTGACCAGATGAAGCAAGCGAGGATGAGTAATCATTTTTAATGGTCTTACATAAAGCCTGGGATCAGACGAGGACAGAGGCGTAAGTGATACCGTGTGGAGATGCTGGCTGACCACGCCGAGGGCAGCATCGACCCTCTTTCCGGACCGGGTGCTGTCGTCGTTCCCAGTGCGAATGGATATCACAGGCATAATATTAAAGCCTGTGTGTTTTGTGTAGTCATGCTGAGCCTGAAGGGCAGCACCGGCCTCTCCTCCATCTCTCTAGTCTGATCTAATCCTCTCCACTAACACAATTACCTAACGCTTAATCCCCCAGCTTCACAGGCGAGCTCTTTTCCTCCACAATCGCCGCCTTTCTTCCCCTCCTGCTGCGAAGGTGAAGGCGTACATTATCTGGTGCTGTGGTTGTGTTACAGTATGTAGAGGTCACTAGGCCTCATCGTGCCGCTGGTGCTTTTTTCAGTCATTTGTTGATCCCTCTGGCTCCGTATAACCCACATCAGCACTTAGCCTATATATATCATATAGCAGAGAGGATCATATGCCTTTGAAATGGCTCTTTGCCAAGAGATCAGGTGACTGCCGCCTTATACTGCTGCCAAAAAATGATGCCATGTAGCACTGCTTTGTGCACTACTTTCTCTCGCTCTCTCTCTCTCTCTTGGCATGGGCGAGAACATCACACAGTATCAAATTATCATCCAAATGTGGGCAGATTTGTCTTTGGCAGATGAATTAGTAGAAAGTCTGGATGATTAACTGGCACCAAACAGCACTGAAAACATGCAGAGCGACATGCTAATTGGAAAAATGTTCAGCAGGCATTTTCAAAAATCCTCTGACTGGCTTTTATTTTTTAAATTGTCATGCAGGTGAACCGAAAAAGCGTTCTGGAGATGTGATGTCGGGTCAAACTCTGTGCTAAAATCTCTCATTAACTGACAAACATGAATACATGTCAGACTTGAAGCTTTTTTATATTCAGTCTTTGTCTCAGGGCGTTGTTAAGGGTTCATCGCCACCGTGGTGTTTCTGTCAATCAAAATGTGTGGGCGGGGCTGTTGACGTCTTTTTATCAGTAGTTGATGCAGATTGTTAAGGAGACGTGCTGCTTTGTGGAGCGGCGAAATGAGAGCGAATAGTTAACAACTAAAATAGTTTTGTTCTTGCATTTTTATCCTTTAAAGACAAAGCATCTTTCTGTCACCTTCTCCTGTAAAAGAAGGGAAGAAGAAACAGAATAAGTCTTTGAATCTTTTTTTTCTTCTTTTTCAACTTTTGTTGTGTTTTAGTCAGCCAAGTACTGAGATCGGGGATGTTGTTTTCATGGCAGACTTGGCGGGGAAAGCGGCACTAACGAGAACATAAAAGTCGCAGCTAACGCCGTACAACAGCGTATTGAAGTGAGCAGTAATCAAAACACAATAAATAATGCTCTGTAAAGGCGTTGAAAACACGCTTAGTCCAATAGCAGAGCAGTGAGATCAGAGGCCAATCTTGTTTAAGTCTCATCGAGCCGCCTCAAGAGGCCTCACAAGCGGTTTGAACCCGCCGGGAGAGGCCAGCTCATTCATTCAGATCATTCTGAAACGCGTTCCAAGCAGAGAGGAAGAATGAAAGAATGAAAGAATGAGGCCTGCTGCACCTACGGGACCGCCACAGCAGACAGAAACGCCGAGGGCTGTCGCACATCCGCCTCATTCTGTCCGGACCAGGAACAGACCTCCTGTTGTCTCCGTGACTCCGTTCACACTGATTTGCTGCTCGTATCTCGTGTGTTTTGGACGACTCTTCATATCTGTCGCACGACACAACTCGTATCTCAGCCCGGCGTGAACCGCAGCGGTGGAAAAAGCATCCGAGTCAAGCAGAGGCACTGCCACCTCGCTGGTATTTTACTTAAGTAGAAGTTAAAGTGCTGGTGTTAAAATCGGCTTCAGTGACTTCAAATGAAGTGGTAGTCAGAGTCATGGAGTCAGTTTTTAGGAAGGAGAACATCGCTCCATGTGATCTTTTCCATGTGATTTATAAAAGGACGAGGGCACAGAGTTCAAACGAGAAGCGGAAAAATGACAAATGACAAAATAAAGGCGACAGAGTGACGGCAGATTCCTCGTCTCGTCTCGGCTGTCTGACTGGAAACACAGTCGGACACTTTCTGAGGCTAAATCTGTCCTCTGGAACAGGCGGACTTTACAGCAAAGTACAAAGTGCATCAAAAAGATACATACGTGATTAAATGTAATGTGCAGGCTTTATGACGTTAACAAAAGCGTCACATCCATTGTCGTACCTGTGCTTTCCTGCGTGTCTCCAGCCTTTCAGCTCTGACTGAATCGAGGCGTTAACCCAAATACCAGTCAAGACGTTGTTTGGCTTCCTCTCTGTTGAGTCTTCACTGTTCAGACACGCTGCCAAACCTGTGACAGCTGACAGGTGAATGATGTCACGTTTCCCTTGTTGTCACAGCGACGCTCACAGGCTTGAAGCGCACGCCGCATGTTGGTCGCGTGCCTCAGGCTGCGGTTTCACGACCACAAATCAGTGTGGTGGAGGTGGAGCTGATGTGGCTTCATGCAGCTC
>OMLB01013774.1:4821-27449 GCA_900302555.1 Myripristis jacobus
AAAAAGGAAAAGAGGAGCGTTTAACAAGGACTTGGATGGGAGTCAGCTAGCATGCGTGGAGCGTGGTCAGTTACCGTAACGTGGTACGGTTTATTATTCTGGCTTATTATTTTAGATTATGTATTTCTGGGAGAAAGGCAAATGGCTTGCCGACTGTTTATTTGACAAGCAATTCTCAGCCAGCAAATTATACTGTGCTTAAAGGGGCTGCACGCACGGTCTAGACCACAGAATCCTATGAGAGAGATGACCACACACACACACACACACACACACACACACATGCAAGTGCCCACACACACGTGCTTGATTGAAAGTAAGATGAGCAAGATGACCACACACACGCAAGCATGGAAATACATATGTACACTAAAAAATAAAAAAAAATCTTTAGCATGGCGTGTTTGCTGGCACAGCCTCACCACTTGAATCACTTGTGGTCGCAAAGACAAAACTCATGCTGCAAAAAATATACATCTTAACAAGTCATTTATTCAAGCATCGAGTGATCAAATCAGGAAGTCTCACTTTTCTTAGAACAAAGGAAAATAAAAAGAATGTGATTTGTGATCAGGCTTGTTTCTGCCTTGCTTTTATGTAATGACACTTGGTTCGAAAAGCAACTTCAAACGTGAGACCGCTGGAAACAAATTTAATTATCCCACCCCTCTGGCAGTTTTTTTTTTTTTTTTTTACATATATTAAGGGAACAAAATGAGATATTAATCATTAAGTTCCTTGTTATATGCAATGCCTCTGTCTTTGGTGCTACAGTAAGTGCTCATTACTGCGGTGTGTCTGCACAGCACTTTCCAGAGCTCACCTGTCAATCAAACAGCATGTAAAGTGACATCTTTTTCCTTGGATTTTTCTGCTGATGGAGTTTGAGCTTCTTCGTCTGCTCAGCCATGGCGGCTGTCAGTGTGCATGCTAACTATGCTTTGCAATAGAGCTCGGTGCTTCTATCGCCTAAATGAATACAGTGGATTATGCCAATATTAAAACAGCAAGTGTCAGTACCCCTTTTATCCAGGTAATTATCAGTTCATTTCTTTCTTGCACAAGGTTACTAAGTGGAATTTGCTGCAGCCACCACCTGCCGGATCTACTTTCCAATTCACAATGGAAAATAACAAGAAAAGAAATGTTTAATTCCCTAAAAAATGGGTACCAGGACTTGCTGTTTCTCACCTTTGCCTTAATCCACTTTGTTCATGTTCATTTATATGCCTAAAGTGTTATTCTGGGAGCTGTTTTGCTGCACTATGGCAGTGAATGGAGAGACAGAAATGCAGTATTGTGGATTAGCAGCACAGAGCAACTAAGGAGGATTCTTCACCACCACATGGACTCACATAACACCCAGGGAACGGTGGAATAGTGGTCTTTGGGGAGAAACCAGTCCAGGTGTTCTTACGGAAGATAATGACCCCAAAATCTACTCATGGTTGTGACAAACAACCAAAGTGATGTCATCTAATCTCCTGAACACAAGACAAAACCTAATCCTGGTATCCTATGAAGACAAAAGACTTAAGCTCACTCATCAGCGGTACTTCTAATAAAATCAATTGCCCATATAGATCTTAAATGCAGTAATCCATGAATCTTCATCTGTTTAACATCTTGCAAATTGGGAAAGATATCAGAAGCACTTACAAGCGTGTGTGTGTATATGTTACATTTTCTCGGGTAACTATACAAACTAACACACTACCAAGGTTCAGTTTTGTTTCAAGGACTGGTTGTTTGCATGTGAATTAAGCCTCATAGTAGCCAAAGAGTTCATTGTCAGTGGCAATCTCCACTGTTGTCACATTTTTAGATGAGGACAGGAGTTTATCAGCGTTAGTCCTAAGACTGATTATGATTAAATGACTTGTTTAGAAGGATGATTTTTTTCAGCACACACATGCACACACACACCCAGCCTCTCATCGGTTTAATACATCCCAACTGGGCTTATAGTGCTTTGAGGGAGGCCTCCCCTTGACCTCCCAATCTGTGTGTGGCTGTCGTCTCTGTCCTGTGATCCAGGAAGACGCAGTGCTGTGGATTTATGTCGCCCTTATCTCAACTCTGCTTTCATTTATGTGGCGGGCTATCTCCCTTTTTCCCTGCCATGCTGGGAGAATGGGAGAAGGAAGCCGTGTGTGTGTGAAGATCATCTTTGTGTGTGTCAGTGAGTCCATGTATCTGTGTGTGTGTGTGTGTGTGCATCTGTATGTATGGTGGCAGAAGAGGACTGGGCAGACCATTTGTTTGTGTGTGTGTGTGTGTGTGTAACAGATACACAGCAGACAGACAATGGACCTTGTGCACATCTAGAGGTCACAGTGGTTTCCATCACCACTCTCGCTGTCTGACTCTGTCTGTGGATATTATGGGCTGTGTGGCCTGAATGGAAAGCCGACTAATGTGCGTCTGTTGGATTAGATAACACACAGCGCAACTGGATCCAATACAGCGTCAATGGACAGTCATAAAAGCAGTTTGTTTGTGTTTGTGTGTGCGTGTGTGTGTGTACATGCACATATCTCTTTTTTCATGCAGCCTGAACATACATGATAATTAAATTATTTCCTACACAAGTATTAGCTGGCAACATACTACTCAGAAATGTTACTTTTAATTTATCCCAATTGCAAGCGCACTAATAAATGAGTGTTTGATTTGCTGCAATAATGTTACAGTGTTGGTCATTTTGCCTTCACAAAAGAATAGCCAAGATAAGAACTGATGGAGAAGTTGGCTTTCTGTGGGCCTTTCTGTGATTTTAGCCAGGAGCAGGACAACAGGAACAGTGGACATAAACAGTTGGGTCCGGTCCATGCAGGTTTTGATACTTTTATTCCTGGATGAATAACGTTGCAGAAATGAGAAGGTAATAATAATTATAATAATTGTTTTCTTGTTGGTTTGTTTTTAACCAGATGAGAAAACAACCAAACAAACCAAAACACTTTTTCTTTGTGTCTTTCATAGATACAAAACAAGGCTCCATTTCTTGTTTCTCCCTTATGGAAACGAGGACACAGGACACAGAGGACACAGCCCCTTATCCCGTTTTTTCTATAAGACTGAAAAATGAAAATAAGCACCTTTTACCAAAACAGGGCTTGAGTTTTTGATATTTCCCTATGGAAAGTTTTTTTTCTGTACTGGAAAGAATTTACGGCCAAACGTAAAAGCCCTAAAATGCATTTAAAAATAATTAATAGCCCAATTACACATGAAATGCATCATTGCAGAATTAAATTACTTTGTAATTTCTTGAATTTTGACATTGACTCAACTGCGGTCGGACCAAATCTGAGCCAAATTCAAGTTTATGCTATTTTGTTTTCAATCCAGAAAGCAAACTTTCAATAGGGGAAAATCTATTATAACTGAAGGCATGCAAAAAGGTCTGTACTATTGTTTTGCCACTTTATTGGAAAAGTGGTTGAGTTGTAGCCTCATTTCTGCTTTTTTTCATTCCAATGCAGAAAACAGACTTTCCATAAGGGAGAGGCAAGAAATGATGTGTTATATAATCATGTATCTTTCTGCAACATATATTTCATCCAGCAATGAATATATTAAAGCATACAAGGACCGCTTTCCTGATCACTCATAGGAGAGGAAACAGACTGATCCTGGTTTTTGAATAAAAGCAAGGATGCAATGGCGTAACACTGTCCCAAACATATTTCTGTGTGTGTGAGTGTGTCAGTGTGTGTGTGTGTGTGTGTGTGTGTGTTCTCAGCTCACCCTGGTGGTGTAGGCAGCCTCCGGGTCGTCCTCCAGGACTCGGGACAGGCCGAAGTCGGACACCTTACACACCAGGTTGCTGTTGACCAGGATGTTTCGAGCTGCCAGGTCTCGGTGAACGTAGCCCATGTCTGACAGGTACTTCATGCCTGAGGCGATGCCACGCAGCATGCCAACCAGCTGGATGCCTGTAAACTGGGCATCGTGCTTCTGCAGGAGACAAAGAGAGAAACAAAGAAAGAGAGAGACTTTCACTCTTAGCACTCTTTAATAAAACATGTCCCAATCAGGCTGACAAATACATCATCAACCCAGCCTGCAATTAAAATAAAAACAGAGGAACCCAAGCCTCTGTCCAGCTCACACACACACACATACACACACACAGATACTTGTCTTTCTGTCTTTGTGAGGACGTTAGTGTGTGGATACCGACAGGACCTGGGGTCAGGTTCGCACTAAAATTTAGAAATTATGTTTAGGTTCAGGTCAGGTTCAGTCACAGCGGCGTTATTTTAGTGAAGAATGATGGCCCTACTGTCTGTTCTGGGCACCTTCTTGTACAGTGCTGGGGTTCACATGTTGACGCTGTAGGCAACATGTAGGCTATTTCAGGCAGTAAATGTGTCCTTGTGATGGAGGACAAACAAAATCTGGGGCTCGGGTCGATTCGGACACAAAAAAAAAGAATGTCAAGTTTGGGTCGGGCTCGGTTACTTTGCTCCCCTCTTGGGTCGGGTTCAGACAAAAATATGCAGCCCGATCCACACTCTAGAGGACATTATAGTCATGTCCATTCATTTGTTTTTACAGCCTTCCACAGCCTTTCCCTACTATTAACTATAACCATTGCATGGCTGACCCAACCCCTTACCCTAACCTTAACCTAAAGCTAATTCTAACCCTAACCCTAACCCTAACCAGTAAGCCAGAATTTGCCGAGGACTGGCCAAAATGTCCTCATTTCCCACTCTGTTGGTTAAAAACACCTAAGAAAGAAAGAAAGAAAGAAAGAAAGAAAGAAAGAACTATGTGGCTGGACAATAAGGCAGAAATAAAGACATAAATAAAGAAGGAAGCCGAGTGTTAATGGCAGACTTATATAACAGACAGAGGCAGGCTGACCTTTCTGCCTATTTGCATATAGTGGACCTTTCTACATTAGCCTCCACAGCATTTTCATTAACCTTTAAGAAGCACCTCTGACATTCCCCCTCTCATCTGCAGCTCAACTGTGAAAAATCCCAACGCCCGGCATACAGTAATGTATGGAAATAACTGTTGGCCTGATATATAGAACTGATGATGGATATGATACAGTTTGATTACGCAGTTATGGTGTAATTAATCACCACTACACTAGTTGTCTATGTGGAGCCCTTTGACCTGAACTCTGTGACATTTTGCTCTGACTCCACACAAGCATGAAAGAATGTTGTATTATAGTTTGTTTCAATTTACAGCGTTGTCTAAATGCCATCTCAGATGCTTCTCCACCCGTAAAAAATCGCAAGATAGGCAGAAAAGATCCGTTATCTTCTCCAGCACACAAACAGATGCAGAATCTGTAATGACCACTCAACATTTTCTTTAAACTAACACCTTACTAAACATTATGTTGGGGCTTCTGGGTGAAATCTGTCCCCTGATAATAAATACAATCGTTCTTTTGGGTAAAATGTTTATATTAAAAACTCATTCAAGAACTAATTTGAGTCTAAGTATCTTTAAAAATACACAGTGCAGCCGAATTCTTTTGGGGGGGAAAAAACATATTGCTACAAACCATTAAACAGTAACTCAGCACAATATGAATTGGGGAAAATGCTGTGGCAAAGAGTGTGACTATATAAAACTCTAAGTGCACTCTACCTGTTATATGTATCTTTCAGTTATGAATTATTGGCACTTTCAATTGAATTTTTTGAATGACTGAGGGGATCCCATCCATCTATTTTGATGTTTGTTTGTTTTTTGAGGTGGAGGGCTGCCTATCTTTTTATGAGTCTATACTGTCATATTGTCATTGTGTGTGTATTGTTATGTGCATCATTTGCCTTTATTTATAAATCTAAGGGGGAAAAGAGAGGGAGAGAGAGAGAGAGGGAGAGAGAGAAACAATGAAAAAATCTAATCATCAAAATGATGAAATAGGTGCAAAACATCTGTTACAGGCTAAGATGATATCTATCTTCCCAGCACACACAAAAACACTACATCCAATTGTTGAGAAATCTTTTCATAATGCTGATAATCTGGATGATCTCATTTGGATTATCTTTGGGATTTTTTTTCTAGCTCTGCAGAAATGTCCGCAGCAGAGTGGTGAGGCGCAGCCATGGAACACAGACGGGAGGAGACGTAAACAAACTCAAACACAAAACAGATTTGCGAGCTTTTTTTTTTTCCTGTTTGAGTTGGCAGGAGGGAGTGTTTACACTGGTTTACACTGGCGAGTGTGTGTGAGCAATCCTATATGTCTTGTGATCTGCTGCTGATGTCTGGATGGGGAAGGAATACAAACAGAGCAGGACTGAGGAGAGAAAAAGACGGAGACGGGATGACAAAATGCCACTGGTAACAAGAAAAGCAGCGAAACGCCAAAAAAGACATAACAAAATCATAATATCCAAGCTTGGAAGTAGAAACCGCCAAGTTGTGGGTAAGATAGTGCGTGTGTGTTCCCGCTACAGGGTGTCTGAAACCTGGAATTACAGGGATAAGTGACACCATACTGTATATGTTTTTCTGCTTCCACACCACATTAGCTGTCAGAGTGATGTAAGATGGGTTTCTGCTCCCTGAATGGAGATGTGGCTACAAATCCCCCCTCTGACAAGCTGTTGATTAGCACGGGGCTGATATATGGGCTTTTTATTGGAAAGCCCTTAAATTGATGCTGAGGAGACGTTTTGATTGGATTGCAGGCAAGTACCCATGAATATGTTATTATTCTCATCCGGCTAAATGCTTTTCCATAGGACTTTCCACCCTGATTAGGAATACAATTCTAGAGGGAACACTGAATAATATTTTGAGATTTTGCTTTTGGCTTGAAAACGGTTCGTTTTAATCGCTTTAAGCCCAACATTTTTTTTTTTTTTTTTGTAATTCACCGATTTACCTCAGGTAACATCCTCTAGTTTTTGAAAATGTGCTCATGTAGTATGGGACAAAAACACAACTTATACTAATTTAGCTGAAACATGGAGGAAGAAAGAAAAACTTTTTTCCACTCATTTTTTCCCATTTCTTTCTCTTTTTTCTTTCTTTTGCACTGTAGAAAGATGTATTTCTTTATTTTTTAAACTTACTTTTAAATATTTTTATTATATTTTACCTGGTTAAATACACCGGATTCCAACACTGAGCATGGCCTAGTTATTGCTATACAAATATGACTTACTGAGGACAAGAACCAAATACATAAATTAATAAATAAATATAAAATACCCTTTTTTTCCTCGTCTTATCAATCAACAAGGAGATTTTTTTGGGTAGGGGTTCTTGTCTTAAGTCTTAAGTAAGAATAATGGCACTGTAAATGGGCTAGTGGTCTATTGAATAAATAATGCATTTTGAAATTCACCTTCAGACACCCGTATTAGTCGAGCACTAGCATATGTGTGTGTGTGTGTATGCTTACATCCCTCTGCCCCCTATATTTTCAGCCATGGCTGCTCCCGTGAGTTTGTTCCCCTTGTGGTTGTCAAAGACTGCATCGCTTGTGAGATCAGTGGAAGAGGAGTGTGTTTTCCTTTGAAAAGGCGAGCAGGCCCAGCTCACCTCCCATTTAGTCTGGAGCAATTACTGGCCAGACCACCTGGCTTAGTTACTTCAAAGCTTCCACATTCAGAACACGGACATGAGCTGCGATGAATAAGCGGTGAATTTGCATGTGTGTGTGTTTGCAAGTATGACACATCTCCAGTGATGAAGTGCAGGCCTCTGGGAAACTGGCAGGAAACAGCGGCTACTCCTCCTCCTGGATCAGCCTGGATGCTGTGCAGACGCATGTGGAAAAGGGCTAAAACAGGCTTCAGAGCAGATGCTTTCATGCCAGGCCTGTGTTGACTTAATCTTTTTTTCTCCTGTTGATCTAGTATTGTGGTTTGGCTGTTGTGCTGTGGCTAATTTCAGTGAGGCGGGTGAATTTCTCATTAAGAGAGACGGAGGCATGGCAGGGAACAAAAAGTCATTCCTGGCCTTTAGAGCAGTGGGGATTCAAAAAAGCTCGCCATTTGATATGCTGTGTATGGAGACTGGGGCTGACGTATCTCAACTGCAAAAACGATCCATCTCAACATGTCGCTTCCTCGATTTCCTTCCTGGACTCTCGATTTTCCTTGAAACAAGTGAAAGAATCCGCCAGTGGTCTGAGATCATGATCAGGATTTGTAGTTTCAGTGTTTTCACTGAAAATCAACTTGTTTCATGAATTTTCCTGACTCATGAATGACTGCCGTACAGGGCAGAGGTTCCCAACTGGTGAGCGAGTCCACTTTGCATGTGAGTACAAAAAACAATAATGATAATAACAACTATATAACAAAATAAAAATGAAGACTCCTACAGTACAACAGAAAGAAAAGAAAGAGATGGGAAAATGGAATATTAAAAAAATACATTATTGATAAACAAGAAGAAAACAGGAAATATTTTTTGTTAAAAATGTGAAAAATTACATGTAAAAATATTACAAAAATGTAAACATGAAACTTTTGCCTATGAGACTGGTGATGAAAACCTTACATTTTGTTTGGTTGTGTATGCTCTTTTCAAAGAGACTGACAAAAAGTGCTTGTTCACTGGACAAAGCATCGATATTTTTCAATATTCTTGAAAGACATACAGAGAATTTAATTTAGGTTTCACACAGTGAGCAGTGTATTACAGTAAAAATCGTGGATTACTGCACTTTGCATTTTGCAAAACTAAACTGAATGGCTCTTAAATTAGCCCATGTGTGGAGCGTGACTGAGGCGACACCAGTCGAGAACTGCTGGGACGGGGGATTTCTGAAACAAGAGAAACTGCGCTGTCAACAGTCCAAATCATCCCGCCCTGTGGCTGCTGCGTGGCCTGTGATTGGCTGACTGGTAGGTGGCTGTTCAGTGAAGAGGGTTTGGAGCGGGATTAGAAATGACTCTGGTCCTTTGTGAGTGTGTGTAGGGGAAGGGGCAGTCTTATTCTGTCTTATAATGTATAATGCATCAAATGTAATTGATTATGCAATATACTTGGCACTTGATGCATTGTAGTTTTTTTTTTTTTCCGTAATAGCATTACTCTCTTTTTTAGGTGTAGCCTTTTTACATTCTGGTCAGGGACTAGAGATGAAAATTAGTCAACCTTGGCTAACTGTGGCATATATACATCTCTGGAAATGTTGATTAATGTGCACTGCCCCGGGAAACTTAAAGGTGCACTATACAAAATTGCTGTGGGTTGATTGAAATTTAGACTCAAATGACAAAAAAAATGTGAAAGCGCATATATTTATGAGGCCAGGCTAGAACCATGTAGAGCCAGCCTTCAAATGATGTGCTTATTCCACATGTTTTTGCTGGCTGAGCCTAAATAATCCTCACTTCAGTGCACCTTTAAAGACTTTGCAACATGAAAATGGCAAGTTAGAACAATCTCATCCAAAGTTGTTTTTTTCCTTCTTATAATGTTATATTTTATGTCATTTCTGTGTTTTGTTAACACTCAGAGGAGAAGAAACACATCTGAGCGAGTTGCCAGCTTAGAACTGAGAGTATGATGTTTCAGTAGCTCACGTTAGACACCGTTTTTTACTAATCCCCAGTTTATCCTGAGCTGAAACATATAATACAGCTGGCAAAATCACTTGTAGGGGTTTTTTGATATCCATTAAAATAATCCCATGGGGATTTCTGTGACAACAGTAACAATTAAAAATCTGACAAACCCAGAACCCAACTTTTGTGCTGGTGGAAAATTTTAACTGTAAGCCTCTATAAAGGCCATTGGTGTTGCTGAAAAAAAATTATGAGCCACGATGACGAGGGACATTGACTGTTTTACTGCATGTCGCATCAGTTTCTTTGGTTAAACCTGTCAGGCACTTAGAAAATAACATACAGACCATTACAGCTCCGTTCATTCTTATTTCCCACAGTGCACCTTGTGGTCATTTGTAGCTACAATTTGACATCACCGCTGAGTTTAGAGATTACACTGAGTTACAGTTAGTTAGCTCACACAAATGAGGATGATCAGATATGAGGGTTCAGGTCTTTGATCTCTTGTGTCTCATTTATTTAATAGGTACCATTACCATTATTAGTGTATAGCCCAACAAAAGGGTCTAATTTGTCCACTTTCTGATAGAGGAGAAAAAAATTGCACACTTGCGTGACTTTCTGCGCTGAGCAAAACCATATATGTGTTATTTCTGAAACAGCACTTACCAGTGATTATACTTTATACTATCCTACAGTCTGTCTACACCTGTCTGCAATCCTGATCCTGTTTTCATGCCAAAATAATTCCCTTTTGATGCTGCTGAAGTTGTTTAATTTCCTTTTAGCTCATATTATTTCACATTTCGGAATCAAAAAAATATGAGTGCAGCTTTCTGTGGACCCAGTGACATACAGGTACTCCACAATTATCTGCACGTGTTTCTGCGTCCAGTGAGGATTATGACTGTCTTCACATCCTCCACAACAAGCGATGGAAAAAGAAAGAAATATGATTCATCTCCACGCTGGTTTTGGTAGCACGTTGTAGCACAAGGGTTTATGTTTTCACCAGACTGGAAAGTTGTGTGGTATTTAGTGTTGGGAAGAGCACCAGAAGTACCACAAGTAGAAGTATTATTACTACTGTTACTTATATTTAATTTAACTAGAAGAAACTTTTAGCTTTTTGCTGCTATCTTGACCAGATGATGATGAACGAATGAATAAATTAATTAAATGACAAATAAGTACCACTGTAAAAGTCTACTTAACTAAAAGTAAAAAGTAGCTCATTTAAAATGTAATCAGAATAAATGTTAATGACTTACTTTTAGAAACAATAACTTTGTCAGATGTGATGTTTTCCATACAATTCTAAAAGGACAGGAGGCTAAAGTAGGCTGTATTATTTTAGTTGGAAGTTTCCAAAAAAGAATCTATGACAGTCCAGCTTCTGATGCTTATAGAGAGCTTGCACAATAGATCTTTTTCACAGCAGCTGTTTTCGGCATTAAATATCAGGTAAACACAGGTATTACTCATGATTCATGTATTTATGCTCAGCAGAGTCCTTCCAGTGAGGCAGTGTGAACAGCAACAGGACCCTGGCTCTGTTAGACCTGAATGGCACTGAACCTTCATTAATGTCATCATGGCTGCTGTGAAGAAGGTCTATTTGTACTCTGAAGGAGAAAGGGTTTATCAGTCCTTCAGGAAAAATGTACTTAAGCAAAACTACCCACTACCCACTCAAAAAAGTACAAGTACACAAAAACACATGTAAATGTAATTAGCTGCCTCCAGCCCTGATGGTATTAAAACTGGTCACAGAGTGTGTGCTCCTCACATCCCAAAACTAGCTATCTAGTGGGATGCACGGTGCAAAGTAAGTGCAAATCCCAATTATAAAGTGCTGGATGTGCAGTCTTTTCACGGTCCATACTGTTAGTGTGTTAGCAGCCTCCCATGGATGACAGTGAAGCTCATTTCTATGTGTGTGTGTGTGTGTGTTTGTGTGTGTGTGTGTGTGTAACACCTACTCTCAAGAAGCTGTCCAGGGATCCATTCTCCATGTATTCTGTGACGATCATCACGGGTTTACCTGCAAAGAAAATGAAGATTGAAATCTCTGGTCATGTGATAGCCATCATATCATTAAGTTTGATGCCTTCTGTTTGTTGTGAAGCAGAACTACCAGACAACCAGCTGCACCAAAACCCCAAAAAAAGAAAAAACACAGACATTCCAACGTATTGATTTTGGATTTATTCCCTCAAACTAGTAGAGTCACATGGAGTCAGCTCATGGAATATGGGGAGGGTTTTAACTTGACTTAAAGCAGACCTACATGAGCCCAGGTTCCACTCTCTCTCTCTCTCTCTCTCTCTCTCTCTCTCTCTCACACACACACACACACACACACACTCACACACACACAAACACACTCAGGAGAATGAAACGATCCCAGTTATAGTTTTAGGGTCCCAGCAGGTCAGCTGTCAGAAGATGACATCTTTATTCCAGCGAAGGATCTGGCTGTAAATCCACCCTGCCCGCTATCATCTGTACCTGATCAGACTACAGCCAACGCAAAGGTTTACAACCAAGGAACAGAGAGAGAGAGAGAGAGAGAGAGAAAACTCCCTCTGAGAAAACTTTAAATCAGCCATTGTTAAATGAACAGCATCGGTGTCACGACATCTTTGTGGCTTTGCACTCCCGTCTCTCCCCTGTAACTCTTTACTGATCTCCGGCTTTTTATTTTGTATTTTTTCATTCCCGTCAGTGTGTCCTTCCTCCCTCTCTGCCCTTTTATTCTGTCATTTTAATGTTTCTTTCAACATCATCCCTCCTTCTCTCCCTCTTCCGTGCATTAATGTGAACCCTCCCCACATCTGGCGAGACAGACGGGCATCTCCGCCGCCGTCGAGGGGCAGACCGGGGCGGCTATAAAGGGAAAACACATTTATTACCCTCGTCGCAAAAATAAACTTTATATTAATAATGCTGAGAGCCGGCTCCCTCCCAACCGGACCGCATTTTAATTAAGAGATCGAAGCGGATCTGAAATATGGTTTCAATTACTATTTGAAATGGATTTAATTGCTTCTGCCCGGATTGATTGATCTTGTCTGGCAAGAATGAACCAATCAGATTGCAGAAAAATAATAACTGCAATCCCAGCTTATTTGGCACGACTGACATATTAAAGCAAGTGAGCTCCAGTTTGTGATCGTCACAGGGTTAAATGAAAAAAAAAACAAAAACTAATGAAAATCTCTAATAGTTTTTCAAATAACTTAAACGTGCAATATATAGAATTTCACTGAGATGAGAACCCTTTAAACTCAGCTGACACGAGTCAAAGCAGTCCCTACCTCAACCTCAATCAACCCTCCGTTTGGTGTGGTGCACCTTTAAATGAGTTTGAACCAACTCACTATGTTATTATGTATCTCCATAACCCCTTTTAATGCACATTTTGCCATATCAAAAAATTAATTGGCTGGTAAAAGTGAAACTAAAGGTTTGTATGCTTGCTTGAAGTAGATATCCTTTAAAAAAAAAAATTATGATGGAAACACATTTGCTGAAGAAAAACAGAAAAACAGGATGTGCGCATATTTTAATCACATGACCTGGTTGTTCTTTGACCTCTGACCTCAGATGGAGCTGCGATCATGTAACCTCAACAGGTGTTTGGATGACTGAAGTGGTCTCTCCGTCAGAAAATAATCGCCGGGGAAATGTTTGCTTTCCACAGCCAATTATCAGTTCTGTGGTTTATGAATGGTGATGACTTTGTTAGCCACAGCAGCAGATCATTTTAAGGTGGCCGTTTCAACCAAATATTCAAAACAGAGGGATTTTGCTTATTTGTGAAAAATGTAGTACCCGCTGCATGATTTACAAAATGGTTTGTTGCAATATAAAATGCGGTTAAACTGCAGTAAATGGGCCAAACATTTAAAATCACTTGTGGTGTCTTTTAAAGTCTGAAAATATGAATACAAAAACGCATGATCATTGTGCAACCAGGCCAACCCAGTCTAAAAAAAATCATATTTGATTCAACTATTCAGCTAAACTGCATTCTTACTTAGGTTTAGGGGGGGACGTATTTTTACATGGACAAATAATTTTCTAATCAACTTGTCTAGTATATCATGTCGGGCAGCATTTTAGCAATATTCTTTACTTTAGTCACCAAAAATACTTTTTTTTATGGTCAGGGAAAGGCTAGGTTTAGGCATTAAAAACTATTTGGTTAAGGTAATGTACTGTAATTTAATGCTTGCAAGAAATAAGCACTACTTTTGCTTTTAGACTACCCTTGTAGAGCGGTCTTGGAACTATGGGATTACAAAAATTCTTGTGATATGTTGCAATCATAATCCAAAACCACAGGGCGGTCCCCTCAAAAGGTAACTGGGAATGCAGTTTAGTTGTATGAGAATGGGATTTTTAGGAGACAGGGCTCACTGGGCCATGAAGCCAACCAACAAACAGGTTGCCTGTAGCAACGCTCCATCATTGTTCCCACAGATTGGAGGCTTGATGCCTGATGCATTAAATTTGTTCCTCATTAAACAGATGTTATGGAAACACACCTTAATTTGCTTGATTTTCTTTTTTTTTTGCATCATTTAATTAGGTGTTTGCAATTCATTTGTATGATTTATGGAAATGCAGCTACTGATAACGTTTTAATGCCAGACAATAAAATGGTGCCAAACTGTTGAGCAAGTACAAACTCCAGCGGTTTAGGCTGGTTCACTGCAGCCCTGCCTTAAGTCCCAGAGCAGCATGGGATGAATCAAGTTATTCCCAGCACTTTCTCCCACTATTAAAAACCCCCTCATCATCTAAACACAGTCATAGATACTGTTAAACAACCCTCCCCACCCCCACACCTAAAAGGCCATGATGGATCGCTCCGTTTACCAAAGCGGACGGCTTTTATAGTCGCAGACGGGAACACACACTCCCTATCCTCCCTCCTGTCCTCCGCCCTCTTCCCTTCCCTCTCCCTCTCTCTCTGTTCTCAACACTGGCAGCAGAGATAAAGGCCCCAGAGCCCCTTTGTTCTGCGAATACAAGTGTATGTGTGAGTTCATGCGTGTGTGTGTGTGTGTGTGTGTGTATGTGTGTGTTCGTGCGTGTGCGAGTGTGGGAGAAAGAGTACATGCGTGGATGTGTGTGAGGGTGTGCGTGTCTGCAAAAAAATGCAGCCTGTGGATCAGCCAAAAGCAGCAGCAAGGTAAATGAGGTGTGAAAGTCTCAGGATTATTAAGAATTAACAGGAGCAGCTTAATAAATCACCCTACAGCAGTGTGTGTGTGTGTGTGTGTGTGTGTGAGAGACAGAGAGTGTGTTAGAGAGCGAGCATATCAAATGGACCTCTTAAAGCCATGCCTAGCACTCCTGCTGATCTGAATCACGCACATGTGTTCAGGGTATCCCTCCAAAAGTCATGTACGCATACACATACACACACACACACACACACACACACACTGTACTACTGTAGATACTGGGCTTCCCCCTTCATCCTATTCTGAAAACAGCGAGGAAACCACAGTCCTTTGTGATTACTGATAACATTCCTCACCGGCTGGACGCTAATAGGAAGAGTGTTGTAAGATTTATTAGATAAACACACTCCCGATGTGATGAGGGATTACGCAAATAAAAAGCTCTCTCCACATTTGTACATGGACTGCGTTCAAGGCTAGATGAAAAGGGATTTGGAGTTGTTTTTTTGGTGTCATGCATGTGTGTGTTTTAATTTAAAAAAAAAAAAAAAAAGAAAAAGAAAAACTTCTTAATTTTAGATGAAGGGGGCACGATAACATTGACTGTTTTTCTTTTTAGTTGACCAAAAATGTACAATTTACCAAACCAACATGACTAGAAAATGAATAAACCATTAAGTTGATAAATGGAATATCATACTGAAGAAATACAAGTAATTGGCCGACTCCAGATTCAAATGACGACATCAAGGAGTTAAAGCACGTTAGTAAAAGCAAGCAGATTTGGAAACTATGTGATCATTTTTTCTGACTTGTTTGTAGAGGAAAGTATGGAGCCCTTCACAATGCAATAAACGGTGCCAGTAAATTAGGCAATATCCTAAAATGTGTGCATGATTTACTTTTATGTGCTCTCAATTCGCTGTGTCGTGCTCTTGAATTAATGAAACTGTGCTCACATTTTGCATAATTTGTCTTAAGAAAACGCCAACAATACCAGAGACTGGAGCCCTGTTGTTGCTCGGGCACCCTGGGAGGCTACTGCATCCGAATGTTATGGCCTCATTTATTGTTTTAATAATGATAAGTCATTGATAAGCTGATGGGCAGGCGTGATGTTGTGATCGGGGCGGACCCATCATTTCAAAAATGAGGGGGACAGGATGTTCAGAGGAAAGACTTTTTTAACATAAAAATAAATCAACAGCTTACATCTATTTTATTATATGCAATTTGCCCTCTGAACAAAATTAACCCAATTTGTTTTAGTTTTTCATGTTTTTTTTTGTTAGTTTTGTTTTGGTTGTATTTTTGGGGTAAATTTGTCGTAATTATATTTGTCTTTATCTAATTTCATTTGAAATATTGTGTATATTTTCAGTAATGACAAATTATGTTATAATTTTCCAGTAATATTTTGCTAGTTTTGGTAACGTTTTGGGCATGATCTAAATTTTTTTAATTTTTTTGACTATTTTATTTTTTGATTTGCTAATTCACTTGTTGGTTTTTCCCCATGTTTTTGAAATGAATCAAGTCAATTGTAGAAGCTTTCAAAGGTGTAAACAGCAGGCATCTGAATGCGGCCTAAAAAAATGCAATAGGGGTTAACTATTTAGTCACTGGACACACACACAACCCACGTCCCACCTTCCATGTCCTGCTACCTTCCAGTTATCTCAATATGGCTGGAAAGTTTTATTAATGGTTTTTGCATGTCATTTTGTGTACTTGTGCCATTTCTGGTAAATAAGCATGCCAATATTTCCACTGAGTTGAATTTATAGATGTGCGTCAGGATTATACAGACCAGAAAAACTGTAGCAAAATGAACCAAACTGAGAGAGAACAAAACCTGAGGGCACCACAGTGGAATAAGGGGAAGCTCTGCAGGTATTTTATTCTCCTCTTTAGAATAAGCAGAGCAGCAGAGCTACTTAACAAGCCCAGTGCCCGGGGAGATGCAGGGGCCAGGCCCACTTACAGCGACAAAGTTCAGACTCATTATTTCCCTGTTTCTGAAGCCCCTCCTTTTTCAAGAGGCCGTCTGCGAGCTAATGATAGTCTCATAAAGAGACCCTGAGGGGAGCGAGTCAGAGATATGGATTTATGGATTTATGCTCGCTTTGGACACAGGCTTTGATCAGAGCGCATTGATCTGCAGAGATTTACACCCCGGCTACTCAATAAAACTCCTGTAGTCTTTTGCAAAGGTGTCGGACACTTTGGACCCATTTGTCAAAGACACCGTGAATCTGGAATCGCTACAAAGACTCTCCAGAGAGACCTTATCTAGGATGGAACATGAATGCAAATCACATGATTATCTATTCCATTCTATTCTTTTCTCTTCTATTGTTTCACATAACATATAGACATGGCATCATGAGGACATTCCATTAAATGTCCCCATGTCCATGCGAAAAGACAAAATATAGACTATATACCATTCTAAATACAAAAATAAATAAATTGAATTTCTACAATATTTGCCAACTATCTCCTAAAATGTTTTCAAATTTTCACCAAATGGACTATCATTTATATAAATTTGAATACATTTTGAATTCAGTTTTGCAGTAACTCAAAATTGCATTGAGATTACACGCATGCAGTGCTTTCATCTGCCGCTTTATTCTCTCTTTATTCAACCTTTATGTAACCTGGCAGATCCCTTGAAGGAGTATTCCACCCTGAAAACACACTGACACCGCTCTGAAAACAAAGACCGGTGGCTCACCTTGTGGTTCTGGTGCTGTTTTGTTGTCTTAGGGTGGAATTCTGTTTTTCCAACGCGACGCACACAGAGAGAAGCCGCAGCTACAGTGGAGCTTAATGGGGGAAACAAGTGTGCCGTGCCTTTTTCTATGATGGATTTCTCCCTGTGTGTTTGTTCAACATTGCTGCAAATCACCGAGCCCACAAAGAAGCCTTTGCTGATTTATTTTTGGAGGTTGACATTGAACCCTAGCAGCAAACACTTCTGTTTTAGATTGTTGAAATTTGCTTTCCTATTAAACACCACTGTTGCCCTGAGAATATCACCAAGTGAGGTCAGTGGAAGGTTTAAAATCTAAATGATCCTTTAAAAAGTATATTCTTACTTGCACAGCAGCAATTGATACACATTTTATTCCTTCAAATGCCATGGTTTGAGTTGTGTGTGCGGACTTACTGCGTGTCACCACCCCCTCCAGCCTGATGATGTTGGGGTGGTCAAACTGTCCCATGATTGACGCCTCGGCCAAGAAGTCCCGCCTCTGTTTGTCCGTGTAGCCGGCCTTCAGCGTCTTGATGGCCACGCAGATCTCCTTCTTACTGGGCAGCTTCAGGCGACCGCTGCACACCTCGCCAAATTCACCTGAACACAAAACGTAACGGCGGAGGATGCAACAGAAGTCATCAACTGCTCTGGTGAGGAGTCGCTTTTGAATCTGCAATCAGCTGTTTTGAAAAGGACAGTAACAAAAGCAAGTGTATTTAAAGGCGATTGACTGATTGTAAGTCACTTGTAATTTAATTCTAAGTTGATAATGTTGCTGTAAGAAATCAAGTGAACGTGCTCAGGTTTCAAAGGGTTACCATCGTTCCCATGACTTGATTGGCAAGCGATCTATCTGCAAGTGCAGTGCAGAATGACTGCATCAATGATCTGAACACTAAAGATTTCACAGCGATAATATAAAAAAACAAATATCTTGCTGATTACCGCTTCATGCGCAGTCATTAATCAGGCAATACATTTATTAGTTTTGGAGAGGAATCATTGCTTAATTGTGTATCAAAACAGTCCAGGCTAATGAAAGCGTGCATAGTGAAGAGCTTTGAAACTGATCCACCCGCGTCCAGAACTACAGATTCCAGACTGAACCCGCTGCATGGTGACCTTTCACCTTTCTTTTCCATGTCGTATTCAAACCCACCGTGACTCAACATCCACTCTGGGAGGGACCAATTATCATTCCATGCTGGTGAGGAGACCATGTGGTGTGTGTGTGTGAGTGTATTCTTAGGTACTGTAGTCTTCTAGGCACTTCAAAGGCAGCCAGCCATATTACAGCCAGTGACAGGGACTTGGCTGGACTGGAGAGGATGAGCGGAGTGTGTAGTGCAGCTGTGCACTTGTGCATGAGCGTGTGTATTACTCCACAATGTATATGCATATTGAGTGTGTGTTCATGCATGGTGATGTCAGAGCTGAGACATATGCGGCTCCCTCTCCGGCCAGCGCAATCATTTCCCATAGCAGCTCTGGATCAGAGAGTGTGGGTCAAACTCTGGACCGAGGCTCCGGGTCTGGAAGAACTTAAGCTAGAATAATTACAACCTGTCTAAATACCGAAGCACGCCTGCTCTTTTCTTCTCCGCTATGTTCTGCTGGCGTTCATGAGTGGATGGACAAGTCAGGCTGGTGGACCTTTTCATGTGGTCACTCTCCGAAAAGAAGATCTTGGTCTAATAAGGCTTGATTAGGGATGCTAACCTTAGCCGTGCTGAATAGAGCTACACATCCCGCTTTGATGTTAAGGTCTGACCCGTGTAAGCAGAGTGCTGCATGTGTTTTGTCTTCTAACACACAATCACCACTTGGCAAGAGGATCAAAGTCTTGTTAACGTGTTTAATGAAGACAGATGGGGATTGAGGCAGGGCTGGAGGAAGAAGAGGTATATTGTATATTGTGTAGTGTGCCTTATGTGGCTTTAAAGAACACAAAAATGGGTGGTGAGTTGCAGTAAAGCTGATATGCAAAAATGTTAATTGTACGTGTCATGGCTCCTGGTTTTAATGTTCCACTGAAGCTGCTGCACACACTTTTTCTCGTGTTGAAATAGATGTGAAATGCATTGTTATGGTATCAAGTAACAAAGTGTTCAACAGAGTGTCACTTGCACAGACTATGCATGCATGTAATCTTGACTCTGGTGGTGGTGTGGTGGTATTTGCTGCTTCATGCGAGTGTAAGACATCCACCAAGTCTGGCCCATTAGCTCCCTCCCTGTTGCAACAGCTGCACCTGGAGTGTACTGTACAGCATTTTGAAAGAGTGTTTAAAGTGCAACCAAAACACAAGTGTGATGTGCATTCTTCTTTTTCAGCTTTGTACCACTGCTAAAAATCACGTTGCTTTCCGGTGTGCATCATCTTCAGTCATATCAGATGTTCCTCCTGTTCTTGCAGCAGGGAAGGAGTTAATGGGCCAAACTTGGTGAATGAATTATACTGGACGATGGAACAGCAAATACTATTATATTGACAAGAATCTGAACTATCACTTTAAGCCTTACACTAAGGCCAACCTAGTTCTGTTCCAGGATGTTGGTTTCCATGGCAAGCCTGTTGTTAGCATACACCCACTTATTGCAGAATGTGTTGTTGAATGATGTATGGGCAATGTGTGTACCTAAATAAATGTACTTTGTTTCTGCTATGCCCATCAAAAATGTATTGAAGTGTACTCCAGTGTGGACAGTGTGCGAGGGTATTGGGTAGGATCCCACCAATATGACTTGTTTGAAGGCCCATATCTTCTGTTGATATTCTGTTTTTGAATTTAATAATTCAAACAATTATCAATTTAAGTAATATTATTCTGGGTAAGGTGGAAAAGCCTCTTAAAGTCCATTTAAACCATCACTGGACACCAAACTGAAATCCAAAATGATGCTAATACTGGTAATAGTAATGTATTCTGGAGGTGGACGACCCTGACTGGCCTATATCCAGTTTTTAAAGAAGAGCCAATATTGGACCAATATATCAGCCTAAGCCTAACACAGAGATGAATGCGGTGTGTCGCAACTATGCGCCATGACAACCGTAGAGTAGAATGTAATGTAGTCCAGTGTGGAGTCGGGTATTAGACTCTGAGGCCGTTCTGACAGCTTTACAGCGTGGAGGCCTGGTGGGACTCGGGAGACCGGCCTGCCGTTATGTGCTGTGTGCTTTAGCCTCCATCTACTCTGTCTGCACTCGCCATGAATCACAATGCATTACCCTCCCGTCTGCACTCCTGCTCAAGACATCAGGGAGTACACGGAGAGAGGAGAGGAGCGCGGGGAGGAGCGGGGGGTGCAGAGAAAGAGGAGGGTAGGACAAGGAGAGAGCATGTTGGGAGAGAGGTAGAGGAGGATAGAAAAAGAAGGGAGTAAAAAAGGAATGGGCTGTAGGAGCAGAGGGAGAAAATGAGGGTAAGACTACCAATTTCTTATCTCGGTTCTTACTGACACCAGCTTTATTTTATAACTGATCAATACTACTCTAGCTGTCTGCAGAAAAACCTTAAAGGGATAGTTCACCCATTTTGAAAAATGTGATATTATTTCACTTCCCCTCTAGCTGTTCTGTCGGACGGTAGTGGTGCTATCTTCCTCTCATTGTTACTGAGTGCTGGATACTGGCTGGATGCCATTGAGGTGGACTTCCCATTCTTAAGCATAACCACCTGCCTGTAAGGTACGTGAACCGTATGATAAAGGTGAGCCTAGGAAAAGGAGAAGCTACACATTACTTGCCAGCTATTTTTATGCATCCAACATGTGTAGCTGTGTTCAACGAAGAGAACAAACGACAGCCAACTTAAGCTATCGACCTCTGTGGTGGCTGCTTCTCCTTTGATGCAGAGTGATACAAGAAGTGCAGAAGTTACCGGATCTTTCTGAATGTTGATACAGCAAAAAATACAGTTTTTAGCAGTAATTTGAGGAAAACTATCGTCCATATGCAGTCAGTAGTGCATTTTATTTTCAAAAAGCGATACTCCTAATTTGATGTAAATCCTTCTTCGAAAGGATAAAGGCTGACATTTTTCAGAATGTTAGCTGGGGGGAGGTCCACCTCAATGGCAGGAGGCTAACAGTTAGCATTTGGAGCATCCAGCCAGTATCCAGCACTCAGTAACAATGAGAGGAAGATAGAGCACTACTGTCCTACACAACAGCTAGAGGGACGTGAAATAATATCACATTGTTTTTTAATGGGTGAACTTGAATTGATTCTACTATAGCATTTTGAGTTTCAGTGGAGAATTTTAGTGTCATTAAAATAGCCACATTACAGATGTCACCAGAAAATGCCACTGGAAGCTTCAGACCAGAGGTGCTTAAAACCCAAAATGGTCTAATCCTAAAAGGAATCAAAGCTTTTTGTGCTTTACAGTCATTATGTCTGACTCGAAAGCCAAATGAAGAGAAAAAAGGTACAATGAGGAAAAGAGGGAAGTAAGGAGGGAAGGGGGGACGAGTAGAGCCATAGGGGGTGTAAACCAATATCCCAGCTGGAGAGAGAGTGAGTTACCTCCTTCTCTCCATCCATGCTTTTATCCCTCCATCTCGCCCTCCATCATGGAGGTGTGGTGGGAAGAAGGGACCACAAGCTGGGGCGTTAAATGATTTCTCATTCCCAGCTGTGCTTTATATGGCACACAACTGACTGTCACGGCCGGCTGCAGTCTCCAGGAATGCAGATATGTTGGACCAGTGCACCTAGTCCACTTTGAGCGTATTTATGCATTTGGCATGTGCTTTGGTCGCCTGAACACGCTGCCAAAGAAGAAATAGTGTGCTTGAGACTTGATATGATATATATGGAAGCACTGGGGTTGTTATAGTTTTATTCACCATATTCTAAAATTTAGTGTTGGATTTTGCGCACATTTTTTATGCCATAAAGGGATAAATAAAGCCTTTGCAATGTTGGTGATGACGAGCACTCCATAAAATAAAGGCAATTTTATAATAATAATATTTTTTATCGTTTTCCTTCCTCTTATTATTATTTTCACATTTCATTTGCATTTATCTAGTTTTAGTTTTTAATTTGCATTGGATGATTTGATGTTTTCTGTTTTGTGGTAGTGTTTGAGCACACTTTTTTAAATCGCTTACTTACTTGATTATTTAAAGGCAATAT